>JARHVA010000120.1:7575000-7782862 GCA_037957365.1 Torreya grandis | reverse complement strand
AATATGACAGGTGGTTAAGACTCTATTGTTTAATTAATATCTTTTGAGATCACATCAGAGTGTTTAACCATTTTTTGGTGAAATAGTTAAAATGAGAATAGCCTAATCAACTAAGGAATAAGATATTCAAAAGAATAGGTTGATTGAATTGTTTATATTCATAATATTCTAATATAATGTTGACTTATAAAATTATGATAAATATAGAAATTAAAACACCAAATAGCAATTTGGAATTGGTAATGAGAAGGAAAATAACGCTTGGCTTATTCATTGATGCACAAATAGATTTAGTAGGTACAAGTGTAGAAGAAGACAGACTAATGTTCCACCTTGATTCCTTAGATTTTGAATAATTGAAATGCTTGAAAGTAAAGAGATAAAGGAATTACCCCTATGTGTCAATGCAACCATGTTACCTATTATTACAATGCTTTGGTGATGATGCTTCCTTGTTGAATCATTGGAGAGAGAGGTTCAAAACTAAACCTTGGAGATGTGAATATGGGAATTGGAGGGTGGTAATGCCCCCAATTAGGTGTAAGGGTGAGTTGTGCCAAGGCCATTGAAATCACTGGATCTCAATTGTACAACTCAAATGTAAATATAATCTAGCCAATCTATCCAAGGTCAAGTAGTATAACCATATAAAATTTAAATATTAGTGCCAAATCCATCGATGATATTGAATCTTAATTGTACTACTCAAGGGATCTAACTACTACAGATAGGTAAAGCCTCAATAGGTACATCTTGAAAAAGTTGGTGCATCTTAGAAAATTAGTGAATTAGTATGTATATAATATGAATATGTATCATTTATTTGGTGCATTATCATAGCATATGCACCTTTAATGTGTCTCAAGCTGAAGTATCTATCAAAATATAACCTCTAATTTATAAATTATATGTAATATCTATCACAAAATTGAAAAAATCTATAAAAATTAGTGCTAAATACATGACATTTTATCACAAGTGTATATCTGAATCATGTAAAATATATCAAATTCTACCAATTCTTCCAACTGTGTGTGTGGACTCATGTCTCTATGACATGCCCCCACTAATATGGCCCCCCATTTTGAGGTGAGGGGAATGCAACTTGGTATTCATATTATATCAAAAGGATAATATAACCATGTCATATTTGTATCAATCATGTAGTAATGAATCATATATTTGTATCATGTCTAAGTATATATATATATATATATATATATATATATATATATATATATATATATTGATTAATTTCACATCATCAAATCAAAACAAACCCTAAGATGCATGATATTGATCATGGAACATTTAGGAGTAACAACCACAAGCATAACACACATAATATCACTCAATGCCACATAAAATGGTCAAAGGAGATTGTAAACAAGGGACATGTTCAAATTCTACACACTTAATGGGAAGACATGTTCCAACATCCACACACAAAAGAAACAACACTTAGTGGCACTTTGGCCTACAAATAAGGAACATGTTAAAAAGTTACATAGTCAAAACAAAGTTAGAAAACAAGAAGTACACTCAAGTAAACCATGTGATAAGATGAACAAGTGAACTATAATCAACTAGCATAAGCATATCATATTATTCCATGCATACATGTGTTATAAAAATGTCTTATATTAGAGCATATCTAGCACACTATGTAAGATGTAATAATGAGTATAAGCATGTGTAATCATTAATATATAGGCTCAACATGATAATATAAAGTGATCATAAAATAATGTAACCTATATCAATCATGACAAATGAAGTAGATTACCCCAACGTAATGTGTCACATGGGTAGAGAAAAGGTCCAAAATTTGTATGCTCATGTATCATGTATCGAATGTATCCTTGTATCATACTCAAGTACCCATGAAACATATGTGTGTATAGAAAGGAAATGATATGATATATACTAACATAATGTAAAAAATATATATGCAAAGAGATAGTAAACATGTGTATGCTTTAATATTTTTGTATTTTTTTTTTATTTGATTTTTTTCATTTCTTTATTTTTTTATTTTTTTATTATTTTAATTATTGTCAAAGGTTATCTGTACAAGGAAACGTGTTATTAGAAACTGAAGGTGTTAGCAATTGGATGCTTATGTGTAGGCCTTGTATCATCTGTGTCATAATCCTCAGTTATATTTCCATATTGATCCTATATTTAGTTGTGTCATTCCAATCATCTTTTGCATAATCATAGTCATCATAGGAAATAACTAACTTCTTAGGTTGTGTTGAAGATAAAATTTGTTCCGTCAATGAAGCATCCCTTTTCCTATCATGGAGGTTAAGATGAAATCATACCAATCTAATAGTTAGGGTCTTAAAAGGTCTCCAAAGATATAAAATATGTGCAATAGGTCTTTTTATATATTCTGTGAAATAGCAAGCATGTTAAAGATTAACAATACTTCATTATAATTTTAGAAACCAAATCTCTCTTTGAATTAAATGAAGAAAATAGATTATACAAATATAATCTAACCTATCTGATCGATAAAATCTATTAATTAGATAGTCTCTTGAAGGAAGGATTTTTGTTCCTTATTATATTTATGTTCAATCAGATTATCTATAATCTTATGAATATTGTGTTGTGATCAAAATAAATTAAAAAAAAAAGAAAAAAAATCTAAAAGACAAATAAATCAAATGACAATGAAAAGTAAAGAAAGAAAAATAAATAAAAAGTAACATAATTAAATAAACAACTATTTTAAGTAAAATAACTATGCTTAAAATAGAATGCATAAACAAGAAGAAAGAAGAAACAACTAATCATAAATAATAAAATAAACTAGACTACTAATTAATTAATCAAATGTTAAACTAAAATAAAACTTAAAACATCAATAAAACTTTAAGAAAAGGGAAACACCTCTATATTGAATTCTTAAATGAAGATCAAACCAAATCTATGAAATCAAATATACCACTATGAATTGAAGAAACCAAAAATAATCTAATCACTAAAAATATAAACTTAAAGATTAATTAATAAAATTAAACAAAACTAAATAACTAAAACTTGACTAAATAAATAACAATAAAAGAACTAAAAATCTCATTAAAAGACAAACAAACTAACGTAAGTAAATTAACCAAATAAAAATAAAGAAAATGTGAGTCTTAAAGAAGATTCATCTTAGCAAAAGTAGATGATATTTTTATTGAGAAACAATATTTTAGTATAAAATTCTTTGATATAACAACTAATACAATTTGGATGGATCAATAACATGTCTCACACAATGAAATATTCATCATTATTCAGGATAAGTAGTTTGGATTCTACTCATATGACTACAAATTTACAATCATCATAATATTGTGTAGTTTACTTTGGTGCATCACCTCCATTAGAGTATTATTTAATCTCATTATATTTTCCTTCTAAGCAAGTAGGTTAGTGATTAGTTTTACGTGTTGTACATGGGAGCTATCTCAAAATCTATAGGTTCACCTCTTAGAATTGTTACCCACAACATATGAGGTGTTTTCATTGTTATTCCAAATTTGAGGAGGCTTGAGTATCCCTCCTTAAGGTAAAAATTTGGGTGATAACAGTTACTTAACATCCTTTAAACCAAATTCTAAAGCTCATTCGTGTGTATCAATTTTATCACTCATGTTAGTTATCCCAAATCCGTACGGAGGAAGAATCATAAAATCCATAAACAAATTTAAAAGTTAAATCGTGTAAATAAAAGGCAATGATGAAAAAGACAACATACAAATTTAAAAGTATAATCACACCAAAAGATGTGATTTATAGCACATATCCTATTCCTAATCAAATGTCAAACTTCATAGTTGGTCTCATGATAGATTTGAGGTCCATTGGGATGTGATGGTCTAGTAGATTGGGATAGGATAATTCAAATATATATATATATATATATATATACACACACACACACACACACACACACACACACACACACACACACTACCTACTTTCTCACACAAGTACCCAATCTTCACAGTAGACCGATGGTTATGTAAGAGGCCTTGAAGAATAGGGAACATTTTGTGGAAAGCTAGGTCCATTTTATTTTTTTGGTTCGTATAACCTTCATGAGTTGATCTTAGTATCTCACATATTGGCTTATATAACTTTGTGCTTATTATGAGTAGGTATCCTTTGTATTTTCATGGTTAGTGGAATATTATTGTCTCTCCTTTGTACCTAGTATGCCTCATGTTTACTAAGGTTTTATCATAGATGCCTTTGTCATGATTTTTACATTCCCTCTTTCATTACAACATTTCTCATATTTTATTTTGATAAATATTGTTTTATTAACTGATCATTCCCCTTAGGGTTTCCCTTTGTGAGTTGCAGTGTAAGACCATGGATAAGACTAGGCTCTCCTCACAAATTACCACAATAAATAATTTCCTTAATTTTAATTTTATTATCATTCAACTCATTGGTGTTCACCTTGTGAGTTTTATTTTAATATCATGGATAGGACCAGGCTCTCCTTACAAATTACCACAATAAATCATTTCCTTACTTTTACTTTTATTACCATTCACCTCATTGGTGTTCACCTTATGAGTTACAATGTAAGACCATGGATAGGAATAGGCTCTCCTCAAAAATTACAACATTAAAAACATATTTAAATTATTCCCATGTGTGTTTTCATCTCATTGGTGTTCCCTTTGTGAGTTGCAGTGTTCCCATAGTAAACTTGAAGTATGAAATCAATAGAGCTAAATTTTTCAAATTTAAACAAAGAGATATATTTATAAAGTATTTTTTCCATGAGATATTTAACTACATATGGTAAATTATAATTCATATAAAAACACCCCTATAATCTCTATAATAGATTTTATTTTAGCGTAATCCATATAAACAAAATTTCTATGAAGTAGATTTTAGATTGTATTGATAGGAAGACTAATTAAAAATAATAGGGAATAAATTAGTAAACATACCTAAATCTTGAGACAATATGTGAGTATTATTGGAGAATGGAGGATTTCAACAAGAATAAACTCTTAGATTCACCTCCAAAGACCAAGCCACAACTTATTCCGCATATTCATCCATTTTGGCTCCCCACATGATATAACTGTGAAATTATGAATGGTTCAAATATATGTAACTCTATTAATTGATTGATAAGGCCAATGAATTATGATGGCATATATTTAAGATGAATCAAAGATAAAAAAAAATAAAATTCTTGAAAACACAATGACTGAGAGGGGGGGTTGAATTAGTCTTCAAAACTTTTACAACCTTACCTTATCATTAATTAACTATAAAAACAATATAGTAAACTAGCAACACATTAAGATCCATGAGCATGAGAGAAGAGCATAACACACATAACACTTATTTAAGTGGTAAACCCTCAAGGGGAATAAAACCCACTAATGATGTAAATGAACTATTGTCTTACAAGTCAAACATCAATATTTAATGAATCACCAACTTCACTTGGAGCACAAACCCTAACTAGCCAAGCACCAACTTGATTAAACTTTAGCAAGCACCCACTTGTAAGGAGGCAGAAACCTCCTAGATGACTCAGCACCAACTCAACCACCTCAAAAATTTAATCACCTTCATAACCCTTGTTTGATCATAAAATGAATGATGATCTCCTTAATCATCTCTTTACACACTTCTATCTTTCTCAAACTGGTCTCTAGCCTTCTTCGCTCAATTAGGTCTCTTCAAGACATATTAGGTTATTTAAAATTGATATTCATATAAAATACCCATATTATATCTTTATTATATTTTATTTTCACCTTTATTATGGTCTATAACACCTCTTTTATCTCTTCAAAATGTTATATGTTCTGCTTTAACTCTCATACACACTAACGAGCCAATTAGGCCTATTAGGCCTTGTTCTTATATTAGGCTCTTGCTCATACACCTATTAGTCAGACATACACATTTTCCAACTTATATTTTTAATTAAATAGGTCTTATAACATTCCAAAAACATTAATCAAACATTACAAAAGGTCAGTCATGGCATATAGAACCAAAACCCCTTTTTAGGTCTTAAGGAGACTTAATTCAATTAGGCCTTCATTAGCACATGTTACCCTTACACATATTTAGAACACTCTAAAACTTATAATATTATAGGAAAATATATAATATCACTAAAATATGCCTTATCCAACTTTACTTTAGGTCCATAACACCTTTTAGGTCTAACCACCACTTGAATCTCTTCTCAAAACATTGTTCATACTAGGATTGTGCATATCCAAAAAATATGTATTGAACAAATAAAGCATAAGAATAATTTTGAAAAAAACCATGGAAAAAAATAACACATAAAAAATCTAAATTAATTTAAAAACTTCACCAAGTCCATTATACTTCATTACACAGGTCAAAAGTACTCAAACTCTTCTCTGCAAGTAGCCTAGTCAAAACTACCAACTAGCCTCAAAATATAGTCATGGAAACAATGGCATAAAGCACATATAGAACCACTTTCAAATAATTTCAATTAATATATATTATCCTATGGGATCATTATAACATTTTCAAATAGATAGATAATATGTTCACATGGAAATATTAGTCTTGCAGACCAATCTCATAGTCTTGTACCTCATTGTCTCATCTGAACAAGACATGTCAACTTATGAGTAACATTTTAATCATATCCACTAACATATAAAACATATCTCCAACATTAACATATAAATTTATTTAAAAAATTATTCATTCACTTGGATTCATCCCTAATCCATGATAACACATCCCTAATAACCTTCTCACCTCTGCCTAGTTTTCTCACTGTCTGCACCATTAGGCTTGTTAGCGACTGGTCAACTTGTAAGTCTGATTTATAAATCCTAAGGGATATAACATGATAAAAAAACACCATGAACATAAAATAAAATTATCAATATTTATCTTCCATCCATTTATAAACTTTGATTTGGTCAACTTTGACCGTTATAGTAAATCTTTGAGAAATAAGGCCTTTCTTGTAGGGTCCACTCACTCACCTAACAAAAAAATCACACTTTGAGGTTATTTGGAGAGTTTAATACAACCTATAATTACTTAACTATCCATTCCAATCCATATGAGCATTTTCTAACAAGATCTTTCATATCGGGTCATTATTAGGGTTCTTGAGTGTTTAAACCATCTTTCGGTCTTAATGATCATTCATAAAACTTATCCCTTAATTGAAAAAACCAATGATTGGAAATTTTATATAGGACACTTCCCCATATACCATAAATATTTTAGGTTCTCATGCACATGTTACACCTGCCAATGAACACTTGAAAGTTCTTGGGTTGAGAACCCTTCATTTTGTGCACATAAGAGACCTCAACACTTTTCATTTCCTTAACCTTAAAATTTTGACTTGAAACTTGCTCCAAATAATTTAAATAACATGACATACCTATTTTAATTCACAAATACTCACAATTTCTTTAAAAACTGATCTTGATACCCCATCTGGCCACCATCTCTCTCTTTGCTCTTTAGGCCTTTAACCTGCAAGTCATATTAGGTCTTAAAAATTGACCTTATAATCACTATCCAAGTTTTAAAAACATAATATACATGTCCTAAAACCTATTAAATTTATAAACCACTACCATAAATTATTCATATTCATTGACAATACCTCATGACACCCATTAGGTCAGGCAGGGTAGAGAACTAGTCTAGTTGCACGATAGGTCTATAGGTCCTACCCCTATAGACTCACCTTAAAACTCACTTGAGTGATCCAATGCCTTATATGAATACTAAATCAACTTTATACAACCTATTATTCCTCTTTTCATCCATCTCACTAGGCCACCATGCTCCTTCATACATAAGACTAGGCATCCTATGCACAAACCTTCTCGAGTCTCTTGCTAAGTTCAAACACTTGACAATTTTGGAAATTGGTCTTGAAACACTCTTTGATGCTTATAGACTTTGATTACATGAATTATATGTTTCTCAACCAATTTCATACCTCTCAAGGATGAAATCAAACCAAAAAATTATTCAATGACCTCATGAACAACCTTTGACATCAATGATAATTTCAATGCCAAACCTCAACAATAAAAATAATGCTCAACAATCTCCCCCTTTGTCATTGATGGAAAACCATAATAAAAATTGATCATCCTTATCTCCCCATTATATTCTTTCTCCCCCTTAAACATAAATTACAAAGTGATGTCTATAATTCCTTGGATCACACTCCTTGCAACCAAAATACCCAACACAGAGAACTATGAGTTTATGAAGCATAAAATAAACATGTTCCCCCTATCTCCATGCATACATTATTGTAATAACTCACCTATTATTGTATCTAATGAACATTATTAACTCACCCTAAGTAATTTTATAATTCAATGATTATGAGGGGTAGGAATTATACCCAATTCTTGTCTTAGGTGTTCAAAAGTTACCTTTGGAAGTGGTTTGGTCAAGATGTCTACAATCTGATCTTATGTAGAAACATATTCAAGTTTGATATTTTTATCACTTACCTTATCTCTTATAAAATGATACTTGATGGGAATGTTTTTGGTCCTCGAGTGCATTACAGGGTTCTTTGAGACACAACACTTATTTTGTCATAATAGATAGGGATAGGACCATCATACTCCACCTTGTAGTCTTTTAGGGTCTATCTCATCCATAAGACCTGAGTGCAACATGAATCTATTGAAATTTACTCATCTTCACAAGTTTATAATGATACTAATGTTTTTTTCCTACTTATCCATGAAATTAGGCACCCACCTAGGAAGAAGGCTCCTCCACTGGTACTCTTCTTATCATCTATACTTACTGCCCACTCTGCATCTATGTAGGCTATCAAATTGAACTCCTTACTTCTTGGATACCATAATCTAAAATCTATAGTCCCCTTGAGATACCTCAATATCCTTTTGACTAATTTCAAATGATTTTCCTTTATATCTACTTGAAACCTTCCCATAAGACCTACTTCTTACATGATGTCAGGTCTAGAGGTAGTGGTGTACAACAAACTTCCATTCATTAACCTATATGACATTTGATTGAACTTTGAAGACTCATCTTCCTTGCACAATTTACATCCTATGATCATGGGTGTACTAACTACCTTACATTATTCTATCTCAAACTTATTTAACATCTCTTTTATTTACTTGGCTTATGAGATGAATATACCTTTTTTTGATTGAGTGATTTACAACCCAAGAAATAACGATAGTTCTCCTAGCATGGACACCTCAAACTCTTTATTCATCACCTCTATAAAGACATTTATCATGTTCTCATTATTTTCACTAAAGATTATGCCATCCACATAGACAACTACTATCAATTGATGGTCATCTTCTATCTTGATGTATAGATTATTATCTGTAACTCCTCTTTTGAATCCTTGATCCAAAAGGTACTTGTCCAACCTAACATACTAAGATCTAGGAGTTTACTTTAGACCATAGAGAACCTTTTTCTCTACAAACATATTATTTATTATCTAATAGTGAGAACTCCTTAGATTTCTCAATGTACACTTCTTCCCAATTTCCATTTAAAAAGGCAAATTTGACATCCATCTAGTATACCTTGAATCCTTTGAATCCTGCATAAGCTAGAAACAATGTGATGGCCTCTAATCTTGATACTGGTGTAAAGGTCTCCTCAAAGTCTACCCCTTCAACTTCTACATATCCTTTGTATACCAATCTATCATTATTCTTAGTGACTTCTCCATATTCATTCAACTTGTTTCTAAACATCCATTTTATGCTAATGAAATTCTTATATTTAGGCCTAGGAACTAGTTCCCAAGTTTCATTCTTTTTTATTTGATCTAATTCCTCATTCATAGCACCTATATAAAAAAAATTATTTGCTTACTTCTATAATACTCTTAGGTTTAATCTTGGATAATAGAGAAACATTTTCTTAATTTAGATTACTTACTAGTCCTCTCCTTGTTTGACTACCTACATTCTTGTTGCCAATGATTTGAGATTTAGGGTGATCTCTTTGAATCTGTCTTGAGCATTCATTTGAGTCTTATCTCTCTTCAACTTCTTCTTCATCCTCATCAACCTCTATAGTCTCATATTAATTATTTAATTCCAAATTCTCTAAAGTGCTCTTTGACTATGAGTGAGATTTCCTTGTCTCATCAATCTTTACATTAGTACTTTCCACTATCTTTTGCAGTCTCTTGTTATAACATCTATAGGTTGAGCTCATTGATGATTATCTTAAGAATATGCCTTTATTAGATCTATAATCAAACTTACCCAAGTCTTCATCACCTCTTTTGATGAAATATTTTCTCCAAAACACTCTAAAGTGTTCTACATTTACAAGTTTTTCATTTCATAGTTCATAAGGAGTCTTATTGCCATTAGTCCTTATATGTCCTCTATTCAAAATGTAGATATCAGTGCTTATTACCTCTATCCAATATCCATTAGATAATATGGACTCATTCAACATAGTTATAGTCATCTGTTGAACTATCTTATTCTTCCTTTCCACTATCTCATTCTACTGAGGTGTCCTAGCTGCTAAGAATTGTCTCCTTATTCCATGAATCTCAAAAAAGTCATCAAACTCATTGGACCAAAATTATCCTCCTCTATCAATTATTAGGCACTTGATCTTCCCATTATTTTCATTATTAATAAGAGCCTTGAATGTATTAAACTTATCAAGATATTCTAATTGATTTTTCATGAATACAACCCAAGTCATTCTTGTGTAATCATCAATAAGTAACATGAAGTAGTTATCTCCTTGAATTCTTTGAATTCTTGTAGGCTCATAGAGATCAGTGTAAATTAACCTCAAGGATCTTTTAGTAGATTACTGCTTAGACTTGAACCTTCTTTTAGTCTTCTTACCATGTTGACATGCCTTGTAAAGTATGTTTATAGGTTGGATGATCTTAGGCATGTTCTTCATAGACTTCTTAGTGCTAATGCTAACCAGGTTGTCAAAGTTTAAGTGACCTAGCCTTATGTTCCATATCCAAATTTCATATATCTTTCTCATGAAATATCTATCCTTATTGATCTCATTCAAGACATATAGGTTGTTCTCATTCCTCTTGGCATTAGTAATTAGCCTTCTTGATTTGGCTCTTCTTATCTCACATCCTATGTCATGAAAGGTTAGTGTGTGTCTTTGATTGCATATTTGAGTCACACTAAGTATGCTATGTTTCAAACCTTCCACACATAACACATTTTGTGTCTTGGTGTTTTTCTTAATTTCTACTCATTTATTAATTTTGGAAGAAGATAAGAAACTAGTAATAAGTGTGTGGTAGAAATACCTAGTTGGTGATGCACACATAATCTAGACAAAGATGGAGAACTCCTCTTTGGCTGGGAATAAATAACCTAAAAATAATAACACACTAAAAAAAGGGGTTGTTATCAAGATAGTTAAGTGGAATACCTAGAGTGAGCCAGATCCAAGAAACATATGCTTACTAGGAGGCTATCAATCCACTATTGATAACAATCAAGTTGGAAATGATAAAGTAAAGTACTTGCATAAGTTAAATAAAATGCAATACAAGAAGAAATTAGAATTCTTGTTAAATAAAATGACTAAATCTAGAAAAAATAGGTTAATACTTATGCTAAGGTGGGTGAATTCAAGTTTAAAAAATTAGAAAAGAGTCTGTGAATAGGTAGGAACATAAAAAGTTGGATTTGGTTGGGGTTAAGGGGTTGAAAATAAATTGCTATTATTTTCTATCATAGTAACCATCAACAATTGGGTGAAGCATTGGTAGTTAATATGACCATCGGTGGTTAGGTAACCATCAGTGGTTGGGGGTGACCATCAGTGGTTGTGCTAACCATCGACAGTTGCCTATGGGTTTTGAAGGTGATCAGAAAAGAATTATATAATAGGTAGATGGGTAGACATAGGTTTTATTGAGGATGTGGTAGACAATAAATAAGGTTTAGACAAGTCTAATCAGGTTAGAGAGGTCAAAAATCCAAAATAACAATGTTAAAGTATTGATATACCTATAGTTTGCTACTTGGTTGACGGTTGAAGGCTAAAGTAATTTTTCTAGAGTAGTGGTACTTTGGCCTCAAAAGCAAATTTGGTAGAGGTTAGGGTCTCTTTTTTGATGTTGAGTTGCTAAAAGAGGATAGGATTTTGGAGAGCTTGAATACCTGTGTGCAAGAATATTTAATAGCTTTAACATGGATCCTTTTCACCTTCCACTCCCCTCCTTTTATAAGCAAAGAGAGATGGAGGATGAAAGGTTCCTTAGAGGTTGAGGTTGTTGTTCATGATTCTTGGAAGTTTTTTAGAACCACATAAGTCAAACATATTAAATTATGCCTCATTATCTCATACACAACTGGTTGATGTGTTAATAAGTTGAGGAGGTGAGGCCCTGACCATTAACAGTCAGGATAACTATCAACAATTAGGCTGACCATCGATGGTCGAGTGTATGAGGGTAAAAGGGTTAAATAAATGGGTTAAAAGGTTTGATTCAATGTTAAAGTTAGTAATTTATTGAGTTTAGCTAACTATGTGGTTAACTAGTCTCAAGGTCTGATAGGGGTCTGAAGGGTCCTAAGGTGTTTCAAGAACTAGAATTGTCATGTGCAATTTTCTAGTGTTTACACTTGGTATTTCCATTATCCAAACTCAAGACACCCTTGACAACTATATTAGCAGTTGTGTTATCTTCAAACCTCACTATTCTTACAGAGTTCTTCTTTAATGAGATGAACTTATTTCTATCTCCTATCATATGGCTTGAGTAAACACTATCAATATAACATTTCATGATTTCATATTGAATGTGAAAGCCAGTCTGAAATAGCATCGATTCCTCTTTGGTAAATAGTCCATCTTACTTCTTGATCTCAATCTTATCTATCCTATCTTGTTTTGGATTTTATACCAATTTCTGATCCTTATTATGCATTCTAGGAGCTTCAAATATCTTGTTGAATCTTGTGGACCTTCTAACTCTATTAGATCATAATCTTGTAATGTAACCTATATTATGATAGATATAGAAAACAACATTTATGTACTTACCATGGTTCCATTATGGCTTATCCTTTATAGCATTGGGTTGTCTAATTGATCTTTTTAGGTTAATACTTTTGATTTTTTATGACTTCTCATGTTCTCTCTTAAACCTGCTTAATTTGTCGATGAGTTGTTCATGCTCAATTCAAGTAATCTAGCTATGTCTTTAATTGGTCATACTCAACTTCCTTTGCCTTACACCTTGTGTTGACCTCTTCTAATTGACTCTTGAGATCCTTGATAGTCTTATTTTTATGTTTCAAATCATCAAGAATACTTATGAGCTTAGCCTCAACGTCTACTTTAGATTCTCTTTCTTCACTAGCATAGTAGACTTGTTGATCACAAGACATTATTGTGCTTCCTAAGATCACCATCAAGTTGTTAGACTTGCCTCAAAGGACCAGGCTCTGACAATAATTTTTGGAAACACAATGAGTAAGAGGGGGGTGAGTTAATCTTCAAAACTTTTACAACCTTACCTTATCATTCATGAACTAATGAGTATGAGAGAAGATAATAACACACATAACACTTATTTTAGTGGAAAACCCTCAAGGGGAATAAAAACCACTAATGATGCAAATGGACTACTATCTTATAAGTCAAACATCAAGATTTAGTGAAGCACCAACTTCACTTGGAGCACCAACCTAATCTAGAGGTCATTTTTGGGCATCAAAAGTTTTCAAGATCTCCTAAAACTAGTATAGTATGGAAGAGCATTCTAAGATATTTCCAAAGCATATTGGAACATGTAAAATGAACATCATATACTCTAGATACCACTAGTCAAAGTTGGGTCAAAGTTTGCCAACAGTCAAACATAGGTCTATGGTGACGTGGATGTGTATATGGCTACCAAGTGGACCGATCAGCATGTGACACATGGAAGTGCAATGGTAAAAGGGTGTTTTTGGTTTTCACCTTTGGTCTTCAACACACATGTTCAGACAAATGGGCCCCACTATTTTTTGGCTAGGGACCCTTAACTAGGGTTGACACACTCTTTTTGTGGAGGGGTGCCTTTGTCTCTGTTACTTCATATTACCATTGTCATGCTTTTGTATATATAAGCCTCTATGTTATTTACATATTGTATGTGGTATGAATAATCCTGACATTTTTAATTATTAAACTAATTCCACATACCAAATTCCACCATCACCTTTCTATTTTATTCAAGTCACCAATGTTTAGGTGAGCTTGAGATGCTTATTCATGCCATCTCAAAGAAATATACATAGCTCATGACCAAGATATTTAGCTAGTTTGAGACTATATTCCACATTGTTTGGGATTGAGCACAATTAGCTCAAAGCCTTCAAGTTAAGTACAGATCCCAAGTAACTCATAGGAAATTCTAAATAACTTAACATCGACCTTGCCTATTTCTTGGCTGGGATCCTATTAACCAACCAACCACAAGTAGTTTCTATTCACTAAGTTTGGCATAGAAAAATGCATAAATGTGGTTGAAGCCATGCATTAAAAAGGCTGAGGAACACTATAAAAAGATCTCAGTTGTGCAATGCATATTAGATGTGGGATTGTTATCCCATGGTAAATTCCTAAGGTGATAGAAAGGGGATCGAACCCATGACCTCACCTTCCAAAAGATAAGGATTGACTATCAAGCCACATCCTTGAATCAGATATGCCATAGACACATTTACTATTTGAAATGGATTCAAGTCATGATAAAAGGAGATTTGAGGGGATTCAAACCCCACTCCTCATAGGTATCAAAACTATATGCTACCACTAGACTATTGAACTTGCATTGGTATTAATATATGCAAAGTTGTATTTCAAAAAGACATAGTCTTGAATGTAAGAGGGGAATATTCCTATTTTATAAGGCCTTTAAGCCATGGGTGAATGTTGTATTTTACTTGCAGGGACATTTTTAAGGAGTTAGAAGTCTATTAGAAAACAAATAGTTTCTTCATTGTCATAAAGTCCATTCTATTAGAGTTTGTATACACTTAAATGGAGAAACCGATGTCTGTATCTATGGAGATGATGCATAGGTACTAGGGACATTGAGAAGACATTGTGCTAAGGAAAATTAGAGTCTTCATCATTCAATTTTAGTACTATTTTTAGGTCTAAAATCCATTTGAGGATGTAAGTTTGTACATTGTGTATTTACATCATTTTTAATGGATTGGTTCATTACTTTATGAACCCAGATATGTAACCCCTAAAAGGGTCAACTCCATTATCAAGTATTGAGTCAATTTTCCTTTTCAGTATGTTGTGTTTTCTTTATAATTTAGTTTGGGAATGAATTAAGGAAACATTAAGTAATATGTGGAAAGTTGTAAAATAAGAAAAAATAGGATTTTTAATTTCAAAATGAGTTTTCAGAGTTTCTAATCACTCATATTCATTTCCAGAACACTAAATCTAGTTTCTATTTGATTTAATCAAGAAATTGAGAATATTTCACATCTGATTTATAATATATATATATATATATATATATATAATTTACTAAGGGGATAAAGATTATTTTCAGATCAATGTTGGTATTAGAGCAGGTTGATATAAGACTTGCTTCAGTTGTTGATATACTTCAGTTTGGAGTTTTTACATATCAGACTTTTGGTATTATTATTTTATTTGATTTGACCATGTAGGATTGGCTAGTACAAAGTAGAATTGGAAGGTGTTCTAATCCACTGAAAGAAGACAAGATTCTAACATCTAAGATTCTAAAACTATTAGTCCAATAGGTTCAATCTAGATGATGAACAAACAATTATCACTTGAAGGTGTGAGATGGTGTTGAGAGAGGATTAGCTTTTCTTTCTTGGGAAGCATTCAGATAAAATGCAAGGCATTTTCAGTGATGCATATATAAGAGGAATCAATTTTAATCCTATCATCATTCTTACATAGAGGGTAGAATAAGGTATGATGGTGATCTAATTTCATATTGGTATTGACATAATATTTTGATAATAAGAGCCAGTTGTGTAGCCTTTATTTTTGGGTAACTAATCATATTTTGGAATCCTATGTCCTTAATTATAGGAATAAGTGAAAAGACCAGTTTCCATGGTGTTTTTATTATTTTTGGGAAACTAGGGTTTAGTTCCCAAATAATAAAAGGGATGGATTAAGGGGTAAAATATAATCAAATATATTAAAACACAAATTTATATTAATTTGATCAAATCAATTACAAGGGGAAAGGAAATGAATTATCTAAAAAAAATAGGTTGACAGCTGATCAAGAAGCTAAAAACTATTGTGCAATATTAGAAAGATGTCAAAAGATTGACTAT
Organism: Torreya grandis; assembly: GCA_037957365.1. Taxonomy (NCBI): domain Eukaryota; kingdom Viridiplantae; phylum Streptophyta; class Pinopsida; order Cupressales; family Taxaceae; genus Torreya; species Torreya grandis. The sequence continues at coordinate 7,766,480 of JARHVA010000120.1, read as the reverse complement.
GGATTTCATTCAATGGAAATATAAGAGCATCAAAAAGTGGACACTTTGGTTTCTAGTATTGTAGTCCAATTCTGACACTATTGTCCAAATCAATTTCTAGTTCTAGATTATGATGTGGTATGGTTCTTGGGTTATGTAGGTGTCTTTATTTCTCTATGATCACTTGTAGGTGACACTGTATAACTTGTTTTCTTCTCAAAACCCTAGGTTTATCTACACACATGAAACAAAAAAAATATCAAAAGCAAAAGGGAAAAAAATGGGTTAGGGGAAGTATGATCGCATGATCTAGAACCCTTGTCCTAATCACTACCTACATTAACCCTCAAGCTAGGGTCTCAGATAAAATATATTTCTCCCTTAGGGAACGTGCATAATCGAGATACACATTGGATGCAATACTGAACTTTTGCCTAGGCCTTTTCTTGATCAAGCATGAAAATCTATGTGTGATGCAAAATTCTTAGCTATATTATTGACTAATTTTTAATTACTTAGTGTGCCAAAGTAGTAAGTGCTAGATATAAAATGCCTTGTGAAGTCATTTATAGGGGAGACTCTTTATTTTGAATTTAGGATCTTTATTCATGTTTATTGACATCAAAAAGGTAAAAAAAAAACTTAAGGGAGGGGATAAGAATGGTTAGGGACCTATTAAGTGAAGACAAATGATCATTGGGGCTCAAAATGCAAATGGACAAGAGCATCAAAAATAAGACACTTCCATGTCTGGCATTGTAGTCTAATTTTGGCACTCATGTCCTACATGTTCAAGACCTAGGGGAACAGGATTAATATGGGGAATATTATCTGGTTGAGGTGAAATCATTGGTCAGAAGGTCTTGAATGACTGGTAATAGTAAAAAGGTGACAAAATCAAGAAATAAGACCAAGATACGTTTTTAAAAAAAAGACATGACTAGTACGAACAAGGCTCATATTCTTCAGTCAGAGTCTCTTATGAAGAGGACTATGAAAAGACATGATATGTGTGGTTACGTGAATAATTTAGGGTGTATACATTTTCCCACCTTTTATTCTAGTGATGTAATGAATTTAAATACTAGAATAAAATAAAGAAGAATAAAATGTGTACCTAAACTTACTTGTGTGGAGTTGAATGTGATGCAAGGATCCAACTCACTTCCTAGCTAGGGAAGTGGATGGAGAGATGAATAGTGCCTGAAAAGAGAAGGAATCCATGGAGTGGTTGCCCCCTATAATGAATCTAAATGTGGAATCCATGTATCATGGATAAAGAGGGCAATGCTTGCCCCCTATGTTTAATCTAACTGAAGATGAGGAATGCTTAGAGGCCCAAAACCAATGTTTGTCCTCTATCCCACATAAACTCATGTAATTTAGAATGTGTATAAAAAAATTTATGTTGTGAAGAGAAAAATATATCATGCCCCCATTCTGAATATATAAATTGGAATTGAGAAATGCTCAAAGGCCCAAAACCAATGTCCATCCTCTGTCCTACAAAAACTCATGTAGTTTAGATATGAGTAATACAATGGACCAACCACTGCAAATGGCTATGTGTTCCACCTTGATGACAACCTGGGTACAGTTGGATTTAATTTAAAACTCTGTTCAATGTGCAAGAAGAGAATGGCATGTCTTTTCATTCCATCTGTATAATCTTGAGTGATGAATAACATGAACATCTATGCCATGCCCCCAAATCTGATATGTGAGTAATGTATCTATATAATTTGGTAATCTATATAACCACATGTGATATGGCATATCTTTCCATGCCTCATGTGCAAAAATTAGAGACCAAAACCCTATGCTTTACACTATGCCTATAGCTTATAATCTAATTTTATAATTGTGTCATGCTATATGAAGTTGTATGTGTGAGACATGTAGCATGTACATGCCCCCAAATCTGGTATATGAGTCTATATCAATATCAAAATCACTATGAATCCATATAATCTAAACCACTGTATCTAAATAGTCTATGTGTGTGTGTGTGTGTGTGTGTGTGTGTGTGTGTGTGTGTGTGTGTGTGTGTGTGTGTGTGTGTGTGTGTGTGTGTGTGTGTGTGTGTGTGTGTGTGTGTGTGTGTGTGTGTATCAAAATCATTGTGAATCTATATAATCTAAACCATTGTATCTAAAAACTAAAGGTATATCCCTCTGAATGTCCTGAGTAATGTTAAGTGACCCACATAATCTGAGTTACTATATATCTTAACAAATCTAAGTTGAATCTGATAATCTGACTATTGGATGTGCAAGAACTATGGTGTATCCACTTATGAGAGTGGATGGGTATGCTAGATAAGTGTAAAACTAGGAATAGTATGAATGATGCCCCTCTTTTGGGGAGAGGAATGAGATATGTGATAGAGGGGGTCAAGCCAAAAGTGATGACTAGTGGCATGGTTATAGAAACAAGGTTGGTATCTTGTGAATTGATTGAAAGGTTGTTGGATTGCTTAGATTGTGTTGTTTGAGACTAGAATACATTTTTGATTGGTGATGACCAAAGCGTGTGTCTCGGTACAAGATAAATATAGAGATGTTCATGCCATAGTAGGTAGATAAGGTTGTAAGAGAGTGAATCTTAAATGATGTCTACGGTATCATTGTCATGATTCCATGGAAAAAAACTATTTGAAAAATGGAGTTATAGGGTTCGAGTTATGGGAAAAATTGTATTCTATTTTGAATGAAAAATTTGGTTAATATAGGAAATTAGATTGATTCTTGATTCATTTGTGCATTGACTACATTGAGATTTTAAGATTTGAAGCAATAAAAATGCTAAGGAGATGAGCACTTGTCATGACCTGATTCGAGAAGCTGGTGGCAATGTGACCCTGGTAAGTAGCTCAAATGCTTGGTTTTTGTCAGTTTTTTGGCCTGATTTTGTGTTTTTGAGGGTTTAAAGAGTAGTTTAGAAAAAAATTATATTTCCAATGCTCCTATCTTATAACCAGTGCTCCTGTCTAGGTTTCAGCACACTTGTCTAGGTTTCAATGCTCCTATCCAAGGTTGTGGTCCTATGTCCAGTGTTATTGTCCTATAAGCATAATTTTTTAATGATACTACTTTATTTTTCATTTTTGTTCTATTTTGGCTTTTAATTTGATATTTTTAATTGATATATGTGTTATTTCTAGTGTTTTAAAGGGTGAGGTATGGATGAGAGAGTTTCACAGGGGTTGGGTGATGGAGACATTTTAGGTGCTACCATTATGTACTAATGAGAGAGATATTATGGATAGGGTGGGGATGGATCATGTGTGTGACCTAGGTAAAGTGTAGTGGGATTGATATCTGATGACTACTTTATGTGAGAGATGGATTGTAAATACATGTACTTTTTATCTTCTTATAGGGGAGATGACTATGACTCTAGAGGATGTGTATCATATACTACATTTTTTGGTTAGTGAGAGGTAAGTGATGGTACAAGATGACATGGGTGCTAATGTGATTGATCGTACATCCTTATATTTTGCTAGTGTGCCTTTAGGTATACATTGAATAGGTAGTGATAGACTTGTGATACTATCAATCATTATGCAATCTAATGTTCCATGCTTGGGGAAGTGGTTGGTTATTTTGTTGGCATATTTTATTGTTATGGATGGGAGTGGAGTATCTATTGCATACAAGATGCATAAGATTGTGTGTAGTATGGAGGTATATGGCACTATATTCTCATGGGGGAAGACTATGTTATCCCACCTATATAGGGATCTCTACAAGTTTACATAGGAGTCATTCACTGGCGGGGTGAGTGTGGTGAACTTATTACATTATTGTGTCTATGAGTATATAGTAGTTGTGTAGCTGATTAAAAAACTAAGGGTAAAGTGGGCACCTCTACAACCATTTAGAAAGCAGTGGACAAGCACATTAGCTATTCGATCTCCTCAGATATACCATTTTAGGCAAGCTTTAGATGGATTGGTGGCTAGTGGCATCATATGGAGGCCTTACAGAGGATTTCCTAGGCGGGCAAAGGATGGAGTATAGCTACGATACATAAGGGTCAGCTGTTGGATACATGACCATTGGGCTAGGGTATATGAGAGATTTTAGTATGAGTGCATGAGTAGATAGTTTGGGTTACCATAGGATGTGCCCCTAATAGCATGGGTGTGGATGAAGAGTACATGAGCATCTACGAGGGTAGGAGTTTAAGTAATACCTACTAAGGTTGAGCTTCCATAATTACCTTTAGATGTGAGGGATGTGGCTATTGATATTCAATATGTGGATGATGTTGGATATATAGACATGTATACTACATGGTGGGTTAGGCATCAGTGGGCTCCATTATATCTTATTAAGGTAGGGGATGCTCTTGAGTATGAGGATCTTGAGCTGATCCAGATGATGGGAGGTAAGCAGTGATTACATTTAAACTTTGTATAAACTTGTGATTTAGTTTGATTTCAAATTATATAGCTAATGTAGTTTCATACTTTATGTGTAGGTGAAGTGGGAGGTGTTTAGGATAGAGCATAGGCTGAGGTAGAAGGTGGGGATGATGATTACTGGGAGACCATAATTGAGTCAACACTCTAAAAGCTCACATGGCATGTGCCTACTGATGTAGTGGAGAGATTTATAAAGTGACTGATAGTCATGACAAGTATTCATGCTATTTTTTTAATAGGGTTGTTATAGCGATAACTATATATATTAGGTCAGTAGGAGAGAGAGACAAGCTTTGAGATGAGCTAGATATGCATAGGATGCCCCCACCTAATTTTGGATTTATTAGTACGAGGATCATAGATGAGTATAAAGATATTTATAGGTGATATGTGGAATTATGTGAGGAGCATGGTTGGACACTAAAACAATAGAGTCATCATAAGAGGCATGAAGTAGCTCGAGGAGGTGTGAGGCCATTAAGTGTTAGGGTAGATTATGGGACTCGTACTGTTGGGGAGAGTGAGACTGAGAGTGAGGGCCTAACACCCATTCATGATTGATTGTACTTGATATCGATGTATATGTCTTGAAAAACTCATTATATATATATGGATACTTTTTTTATTTTGACTCATGTGTATTATGTTATGGAATTTGGAGTGTATTGGTATATGTGTTGCAAATGGCTGATTAGAGATAGTTGATTTGGCATTGATGTTGAGGTTGCATATATTTTGTAAAATGGTATTTGGGATGTGATTTGATTGTTGTTGATAAATGTGATACTAATATCTTATTTTGAATCATATGTGAGTAAAATTGTGTTGTTTTGTAATTGATAAATTGATTCAATAACGTGAATTGGTTTAAGATTGGTAAAATAGGATATTGGTAAGATCGAGATTTGGATAATTTGGTTTGGTTAGGGATGGTTATTTGGAACTAGGAATGTTAGTTATTAGTATAAGGGAATGTAATATATCACTCTTAGGCGTATCATCCCCCTGACTGTTGTATCACTATCTAAACCTTGATGGCCAACTGAACAAGTGCCCATACTACTTATGTTGTGTAGGAACATGTCCTATATCTAATGTTGTCTATGTTACACTAACTATAGTTGTACGTGGAGACTTTGTAAGATGCAATCTCAATGGATGCACAACTGAAATTATGTACTGTGAAAGAGGCTCATCTATCCATAATTATAGTGGATTGCTATGTGAAATAACACCCTATGGCATCTGTTGTAATGCGTATGAGTGAGTAATAGATCAAGATGGAACTATAACCTATGATAGGGGCTTGTCTAATCTCAATCATAGTGGGTTGTTACATGATATAGGTCCCTAAAAACTTAGTTGTAGTGAATATCTATCTAAAGCAATACTTTATGATGTGGGTGCATCTAATCTTAATCATAGTGGGTTGCTATGTGAGATAGGACCCTAAAAAATCTATTACAGTTCCTTTGACTGTGTTGGATATGTATATGGAATTGCACTATGTAATCCATGGACTACATTACTATATGTAGGTTATTCGCATTTTACTAGTCTCTAAACCCTCTAAGTAGGTGGGATAGGATATCTTCTATGAGGCTCTTCCTAGAAATCACATGACTCTCATGATGAGTAAATGATTATTCCTATGAAGGAATGTCCTAGGATGACTCATTCATGGAGGAATGAGGTCTATGGATCCATGATGGAGGAGATCTTAGTTCCCCTGGTGTGAATGCTATGATGTCATTATCAACACATCTATTAATACAGTCCCTGAGTCCATAGCAATCATTGTCTTTATGTCCCCATATATGATAATAGTTAAAAAAGGGCCGATATGGTTGATTTTGTAGGAGATATGGATCCTGACAATGAGTAGAAAGAAATGTGATTAACCTCCTATCTAGTAGTGTTGATAATATGACATATGGGCTATCCCATAATGATATTGTTGTTCTATGTAGTGCATATTGTAGGTGGTGCTCTAGAAACTAGCTCTTTGTTCTTAATTATTTTTATTATTAGTGGTGGTCTCCTATCTTAGTTTGGACATGGTGGATGTTGAGTGTTAGGAGATGTAAATGGAGGTAATGTTGTGAAATATAGAGTAAGCTAATCGACTGAATTTGACTCAATCAATCTCAATTTCTTCTTCAAAGCTAAAACTGTATAACATAAGTAACTAAAAGAGGACTCTGTCTGATATAATTTATGCTCTAAGAGGAGTTGGCGAAGCCCCTTAATAAATATATGTTGAATCTCTAAATCTTTTGGTTTGTATATCAATCTTAACATGTGAGTCTTGAATCGTAAGATATAATCACTAACTGGCTCTGAAGAATTTTGATGCAATGCGAAAAGTTTCTCATATGTAACATGAGGGACCATGTTTTCTATGTAATATCTGATAAATGCCTCCTCTAAATCATCATATGTATGCAAGAAACCAATAGGGAGTGGATGAAAGAACCAATTTTGTGCATTACCCACTAATGTCTGCTGGAACAACTTAAGTAGAATCAAAGGACTCACATGAGATGGCAAAGATTTTTGAAAGGATTTAAGGTGTACGAATGGATCTCCAGTTCCATCAAATTGAGTAAATGATGGTATCTAGAAATGCTTAGGCAATGAAACTTTGACAAATGTCTTCGAAAGAGGGTTACCATGTAAGTCATTGGCATCCATCTAAGACTTATAAGCCTTGTTTTCTAAAGTAAGGAGATGTACTTGGTGTTGTAATTCACCAACTACATGTATCAAATAAATAATCTCGTAGGATGCTATATTAGTATCTTGAAGTGGTTCATTTAAATGTTGAATTTGATTATTTATTTTAGCCATGAGAATGTTGCATGTAACAATTGGATCATAGAGAGGGGTTGTGCTCACTTGAACCTTTGGAGGAATGGTAACATGGACCTTAGTAGAGGGATGTAGGCTACCATTCTCTTTGGGTGAAGAGTGAGAAACAGGTGCTACTATAGTAGGGGGTGGCTTGGGAGATTCATTGGTATCTTTAGTATTTAGTGAATCACATTCTAATTGAATAGGAGATGTGATGTTATCATTGATATGTAAATCATTTGAAATAGAATCATGCATAGAAGTAGATGCAACATTTTGTTATGCATTATGTTTGAGAGGAGTGAGAGAAGAGTTATAAGCATGATATGCATTTTCTTCTTTACTATATGCATAATAGTCATCATTATTCCATGCATTAACACAACCAAAATTTTGTTCATTTGAAAGAGGAGAAGTAGAAGTATCACTTTCATATTCACTCTCATTTTCATATTCATTTGCATGTTCACAATCATACTCATTTTCACTTACATTATCACTAGGGAGATGGGTAAGGGAATATGTTAATTCTTTTCTAATATTCAATAAATTGTCATGTGAAATTGGAATATTAGGTGCGTCTATGTTATCTTTGAATGGAGTGCATGCATTATTTTCATTTGTGATATGAGAAATAAGATTAAGAGAGTTATAGTTATCATTTAGACATTCTTTTGTCATTGTTTGAGATGACATAGTAGAGTTAAGAACATGACATTGATCATTTGAATTAGTCCTTGGAAATGTGATTCTGTTGCGTTTACATTGTTGTAATTTCAACATAGAAGTAGCAAGAGAGAGAGAGAGAGAGAGAGAGAGAGAGAGAGAGAGAGAGAGAGAGAGAGAGAGAGAGAGAGAGAGAGAGAGAGAGAGAGAGAGAGACTAGGTTCAAATGCAAGCAAATTATCATCAATGAGAGGTTCACTTGGAAATGCATGACTAATTTGTTCATTTGATGCATTGTGCATAGAAGAATGAGGTGAAAAGTACCTTTCTCATTTATCAAAATTATTTTCTTTAGAAGAGGGAAAAAAAGAGATAGGTTTGAGAGAGGAAGATGCACTTGGATTCATCTATAATCCATGATACCACATCCGTAATCAACTTCTTACTTATGCTTGATTTTCTCATTGTTTGCACCATTAGGCCTGTTAACGACTGATCAACTTGTAAGACCGATTTAGCACTCCTGAGGGCTAAAACCTACTCAAAAACCACCATGGACATAAAATAAAAGTCTCAATATTTATCTTCCACCCATTTATCAACTTTAACTTGGTCAACTATGACTGCTATAACAAATCTCTAAGAAACAAGGCCTTTCCTATAGGGTCCACTCACTCACTTAACAAAAAAATCATACCTAGAGGTGCCTGGGAGAGTTTAATACAATCTCTAATTACTTAACTATCCATTCCAAACTATTATGAGAACTTTAGAAAAATATCTTTAATATCAGGTCATTATGAGGGTTCTTTGAGGGTTTAAAACATCTTCCAATCTTAATGATCATTCATAAAGATTAGCCCTTCATTCTAGAAACCAATGCTTGAAAATTTGAGCTAGGAGCCTTCCCCATCTACCATGAATATCTTAGATTCTCATGCATAGGTTACACATGCCAATGACCACTTGAAAGTTCTTCTCAGGTTGAGAACCCATCATTCTATGCATATGAGAGACCTCAAAACACATTTTCTTGCTTAACCTTCAAATTTTGACCTAAAACTTGGTCAACATACTTGAAATAACATGGCATGCCTCTATCAATGCACACATACTCACACTTGCCTTGAAAACTAATCCTAATACCCCATTTGGCCACCATTTCTCTCTCTTTACTCTTTAAGCCTTTGACCTGCAAGTCACATTAGGCTTTGAAATTGACCTTCTAGCCATTATCCAAGATGTCAACACATCATATACATGTCATAAAACCTCTTAAAATGCTCAACCACCACCATACATTCGTCATATGCCTTGACAATACCTCATGACACCTCATTAGATCAGGTAGGGTCTAGAACTAGTCTAGCTGCATGCTAGGTCTGTAGGTCCTACCCCTGTAGGGTCACCCTAAAACTCACCTAAGTTTTTCAATACCTTATATGCATACTCAAGCAACTTTATACAGCCTCTTATGCTTTTGTGCATGCATCTCACTAGGTCACCATGCTCCTTCGTGCACAAGACTAGGTATCCTATGCACAAGCTTTATCAAGTCTCTTGCTAGGTTCAAACACTTGACAACTTTGGTAACTGATCTTAAAACACACTTTAATGCTTTTACACCTTGCTCACATGCCTTATATGTTTCTCAACCAATGTCATACCTCTCAAGAATACAATCAAACAAAAACATTATTCAATAACTTCATGAACAACCTTTAAAATCAATGACAAGCCTCAACAATAAAAGCAATGCTCAACAAAAAACCCAACATACTTTTGCATCCTATTCATTTATTCAAAGAACTTTAAGTATTAATTGTAGATACATAAAAATGATTTTTAATTAAGTCTAAACTTAACAACATGAGTAATAAAAATGTATAAAATATTTAAAAAAATAAATAGTAAAATAAAAATGTGCACTATTGTGAACAATAGACTATAGAAATGACAAGATTTAAATATATGAAAGACGATATTAAAGAAATCATACTAGAGTCCAAATAAAAGGTAAATCAATGCACATTGAAATTTGAAAAGTATGACTAATATTTACAATTACAATTACCAACCTCCTATCTTAGCTGATTTTGAGTGAACTATATGTATTTATTAAATTCGTTATTATGAGTCATATTGGTAATGGACATATAACTATAGGACTTATGATACAATGTGTAAGACAATAATGCAAACAGTTTTTATTTTTTTATTATAATTCAATGCATTAATATACTAATATTTTTTATATCTAATATTTTGAAATAATTATTTTTTTAATTGTGGATATCATTTTTTATTTTTTTTTACCCATCTTTTAATATAATTAAAAATATAATTTAACTATATTTTACAATTAAAAACATACAAACATACAGCTGTCAAATTTAACCCCTCCCTGGGCATCATTTTATTTTATTTGCCTCGCTTATAGTCACATAGTGCTGGCTTTGGGACCACCGACAACCCGTACTCATTTTATTTTTTATTTAACTATGTATGATGTTGCGCTCCAATGCCTAAACTTATTAAAATATTTTATTTTTAATTTCAAATATTTTCTTACTCTTACTTTATATATATATATATATATTTAAATATTAATTAAAATTTATCCACCAATGTTTCTGATCGAATGATTTTAATTAGATTTTATTTTTAATTATATATTTATTGTGCATGTATGTCTTTATAGTATGTTAAGAGTTTCTTGCTTTTGAGATTTTTTATATATTAAATTTTTATAGTATTTATTTAATATGTATGTGTTTAACCTTTTAATTTGAAATATAGTTTTTTAATATATTTTGTTTATTTTATATATTTGAATTATATTTTATTTTAATAGATAAATAATAAAATAAGAATTTAAGGAAGAATTTAATTTATTATTCTTTTACTTTTACAAAATTTAATTTTCATGTATATTCATTACAATAATTTTGATATTATATTTTTTTATTATTAATAATAATATATAAAATTGATTAAACTCGTGGATGATAGTTTAGCGATGAATGAGTTGAGTGTTAGAAGTGAGAAAGTTTTGCGGTCCATTTCTTGGGATGACCACTCTATAGAGTTGTTCTCACATTAAGCTATAGTGGGTTGTTTGTGAAAAGTATCCATAATGCAATAGGCTACCGATTCGATGTTCAATACGGTGGGGTTGGCATGTGGCTTGAAACCTATGTTCAAAGCGATGATACAAGTCCACAGTCCATGGCTAAAGATACTATTCACTGTTGGTTTGAGCATTCTGGTTGCAAAAATATATGTACTTAACATTTTACTGATGAGATGTGGGTGAGTTGGTAAAGTGATTTAGTTATTTCAAACACCACGCAGATTCAAATCTCAATATGGTATCGAAGCCCAGATGTGGCCAATCGTTGGTATTCTTGGACCAGTTGTGACCAATCATTGATATTCTTGGGCCAGTTGTGGCCAATCATTGGTATTCTTGCACTACCTGTAGTCGTTGATGGTCTTCTCGAATGATTGTGGCCATTCATTGATATTCTCAAGTCAATTGTGGATGTTATTATTATTCTTAAACTAGTTATGACCATTATTAGTAAAATTGATACTTAGTACACCGATAGGTGTTCCCTATAATGACATCCGAAGGGGAAGTAAAAATTTGTAATGACGTTAGTGAGTTGACAATTAATTAATTCAAAGCCGACATTATTAAATAAAGAATAAAATAATTTAATTATATCAAGCCCATATTATAAAATAAAAAATAAAACAACAAAGAGTTTTAAAAAATCAATATATATATATATATATATATATATATATATATATATATATATATATATATATATATATATATATTCAAACCAAAAAACAAACAAAAATATAAAATAAAGCTAGAGAAATAAAAATTAAAGAATTAAAAAAATAGTAAATTGAATTCTCAAGCAAAATACAAACTTTTTACATTTAATAATTTAAAGGTTACTTTTTTCTCATTATTTTTACTGTACAACTTATCCCATTTCTTTTAATTAACTGATTTAATAATATTACATCATAATTAATAAATAAATAAATAATCATATTACCACATCATATTTATTATTACATCATAATTTTTAATAATTATAATAATAAAATTATAAAAATAAATCATTGTAATTAATGGACAATATATAAATAATCATAACATTGAAATTGTAAAAATAACTAATAACCAAATAAATTATCATAAAAAATATTAACACATCATAAATTTAGATTTTTTACATCATATTTATAAATAATTATATTGTGAAAATAAATTCTCATTAAAAATATTACCATGTCATAACATAATAAATAAATAGATAATATACAAATAATCAATAGATAATATAGATTTCACCACATGTAAAATTTAAAAAACAAATTATCATAAAAATATCATCATATATAATAAATAAATAATATATAGATAATCATAATAATATATTATAAATATTCATAATATTAAAATTTAAAAAATAAATTATAATTAAAAATATCACCACATGATAATAAATAAATAATATATACATAATTATAATTAATTGATAAGTAATATATACATTTTACCACATCATATTTATAAATAATCACAACAATAAAATTTAAAAAATAGATTATCATAAAAAATATTACCACATCATAATACATTTATAATAATAATACACACATAATCATAATTAATTTACATAATCATAATTAATTTACATAATCATAATTAATTTATAAATAATCATATTGTAAAAATAAATTATCATAAAAATATTATCACATCATAATTTACATATAATATATATGGATTTTACCACATCATAATATATAAATAATCATAACAATAAAATTGTAAAAATAGTTAATATATAAGTAATATATAGATTTTACCACATCATATTTATAAATAATCATAACATAACAATGAATTATAAAAATTAGTTATTATAAAAATTGATTTATTTATCATAAAAAAATCACCACATGATAATAAATAAATAATAGTTAATATATATTTTATTTATAATAGATAATTATAACTAATTTATAAATAATATATACATTTTACGGACAACATTTTTATAAATAATCATAAAAATGAAATTTGAAAAATAAATTATCATAAAAAATATTAAAACATGATAATAAATAACTAGTTATATATATATATATATATATATATATATATATATAATCATAATTAATTTATAGTTAATATATTGATTTATAATAGATAATTATAACTAATTTATAAATAATATATACATTTTACGGCAACATTTTTATAAATAATCATAATAATGAAATTTAAAAAATAAATTATCATAAAAAATATTAACACGTGATAATAAATAACTAGTAATATATATATATATATATATATATATATATATATATATATATATATATATATATATATTATTGCACCATATTTTTAATAAATAATCATAATTAATATTTAAGTAATATATAGATTTGACCAAACAATGAAATTGTATATCATAAAAAAAAAATTACCACATCATGATAAATAAACAACATACAGATAATCGTAACTAAATTATAGGTAATATATAAATTTTACGTAACATATCTATAAATAATCATAACAATAAAATTTTAAAAATAAATTATCATAAAAAAATATCATCACATGATAATAAATAAATAATATGTATATAATCATAGTTAATTTATAAGTAATATATACATTTTACGATATTATATTTATAAATAATTATAACAATAAATTTATTGTAGAAACAAATTATTATAAAAAATATTATCACATGATCATAAATAAATATATAATATACAAATAATTAAATATATAACTTTTATTATAGACATCATAATAAATAAATATTTTAAAATTCTATTAAATATTTAGATTAATTTTTTTTATGATTAATAAATATTTTTTTACTTTAAATGCTGGTATACATATCTTAGATAAATTTATGTAAAATACACTGATATATAACATTTTCGAGGCACTCATAATTCAATATCGATAGATATCATTCTCGAGGCACTCATAATTCAATACGATATAGGTGCCTCGAAAATAATATCTATCGGTATATTTTACATAAATTTATCTAAGATATGTATGCTAGTAATATATGATCATTTGAGAATCTGAACCCTCAATTATATACCAGAATGATTGAAACTCTGATAAAAAATGAATACCTATCTTAAAAAATATATAAAATTGATTATATATATATATAACCTTTTCATGATAATTTCTAATTATATTTCCATTACCTTTACATTTTATATTTCTAGTCTATGATAAAATAAGGTATAATTACAAGCATGGAGATTATTCAACACTTAGACACCACCTCAAAATGTTTTGTATTCAACATATTTAGTATATACACTTCCTAAAGTTATAAATATTCTTAAAGTAAAGTTTAATCTTATTTTTCATTTTAGAATCTTTTAAAATAAAAGAAAAGTCTGAATAGTTGTACATGTTCCAATTGTCAAACAAAGTTTTTGTTAACATATGCTCCATTGATAGAATATATTGGTTTATATAATTATGATACAATAACAAACACTATACAGATCTACAGTACATGAAGTATACAGATCTACAGTACATGAAGTTAAAAATTTGGTCTGGAATTATTAAAAGACGATATCCGTATGGCTTAAAAGTAACTCTTCTTTCTACAGATACTTGGAAGGGTACTATAAATCTGTAAAGCTTTAAAGCATAATAATCTTTCACTGCGCGTAAAGAGCAACATTCCATGTACTCATTTCCACAGAATAATACGGCTTATTTGAAAACCAGGTGGGGGAGGATTGTCATTTGCTTTCCAAAAGTATTAAAAATTTTCTTTCTTCTGGTCCAAGTAATTTAGAAAGTATTGCAATGTAGCCGACACGATTAGTAACTTTCTAGTATGGTTTAAAACACAGAGAACAGAATCAGAGTAAACATGAAATCTTAAATGACATTAAAAAAATAGTAGCATGGCGTTATAAAAATTAAAAATAAAGATCCAATTCAATTCTTGTTGGAACCTTTAATTGATTTAAATAAATATATGATAAGGTTGTAATCAGGCTAGTTTTACGTTACATCTGAAAGAATTGTCTCTTACATAATTTTTTTAATGGTGCTTTTATCTTATTGATAAATGTTTATAGTTTTTATATATTATTTTATAATGATTATTGAAAATATAGGATAGAAAATATTATTAAAATAATAATTATTTATAAAAAATAATATTGGTATAACTTCTCTTACTTAAAATATAAATAAAAATGTCAATAAAATAATAGTTATTTATAAAAACGATATTAAAACAACTAAAAATATATGTTGGATAAAATTTTTGAAGGTTGTATTTATAGATGATATTTATGGATTATATACTATTTCAATTTTGGACCTTTCTCATTTTTGGAAGTCTCGCATCTACTCCATCTTGTGTCCTTTGACCTATTTCTTGGTTTGACTAGTATTATGTTGGTGACCCAAACTTTATATATTGACCAAAATGTTTAAAATGTGCTTATCTTATATTCATGCAAGTTCTGACCCTATATCTAGGGTAAATTTTAGTGGCTAGTCTTCTTAATTTAAGAATATTTCAGTTTTAGAAATTGGTATTTGGCTATTTTAGGGGGTGGTAAATAACATGGATTCACTTAAATTATCTAAGTGTAAATTAGTTTTCTAAGTTGAATTGCCTACTATTTTAAATAAATTTTATACATATAAATATATTTTATCATTTCATCGAAAGTCAATATGAGTTTATTCGCCATTATATGTAAACAGACATCTATGAATATACTCATAATAGTGACTTTCAGTAATAAGAAAGGAATAACGAAGTGTTTGTTGGTTTTCTATAAAATCACATGCCCGTTTGGATTCTACACGCCGATATGATTCAGTTGTCCATTCGCCTTCTCATTTAAACACCATTTGTTAACTTTTGCCAAACTTTCTAAACACATACTTGGAGATTCATAAAAAAAAACTCAAGTTAATTTCTATATGGGCCACTAAAATTTATCTTAAATGTACTTGTTTTCAACTGCCAAGACACAAGTGTCAGTTCTAAATCCATGTATCAACATTAGTGTCCTACCCTGATGCAGGGGTCTAGTGCCTTAAAGTCATCGCATTTAAAAATAAAACATATCACAATGGTCAACCTAAATGCTTTAATGCGAGATGTTTCTCGAAAGGAGTGGTATGTATTCACAATCACTCATCATTCATTCTTTACATAGAAAAGACCTACGACAAACCAAGGCAACTTATCAAAAGTATTCAATCAAGCATTCCATAAAATTAAACTTTCTTATTTTCTCATATTTTTATATCAGTCATAGGAACACCACATACATAAGTCAGAAGTACTAAAGGAGTAGTCCAAGTGTTATATTTGTCAAGTTACAGGCTAGATCATTGTTGTACTTGCTTTCTACATATTGCACATGATTCATACGTAGGGGAGAACTTCATTAGTATAAGACCCTCTTCAGAGTATTGGTTATGTAGGTAGAGTTCATTGACAAAGAGGTCTTTAAGATCAACTCAACACCATTAGTCCACTAACCAATTTTTTTCAAGGTCAATATGACGCTGAAGAATTAGGGCTTCGTAATTTCATGAGGAGCAATAGTCAATGACCTATATATGAATGCACTAGAACGAAGGTGAAGATAAACCTAAAAGCATCTAGGTGGTTGCGTCCTTTTCTAGTAGGTATTCCATACAAGATACATACATATGATTTAGACAGTAACATGGATGCAACTGTTCCAGGATGATGTTAGTGTATGTGGCTCCAGAGACAATCTAGAATTTGATAACTATTCTAGAATCTTCTTCTGATCCACTTCCTAAGTAATTAATTTATAAGTAATATATAGATTTTACCACATCATATTTATAAATAGTTATAACAATGAAATTGTAGATCATAAAAAATATTACCACATCATGATAAATAAATAATATACAGAGAATCATAATTAAATTATAGGTAATATATAAATTTTAAGTAATATATCATAAATAATCATAACAATGAAATTTTAAAAATAAATTATCATAAAAAAAATATCACCACATGATAATAAATAAATAATATGTATATAATTATAGTTAATTTATAAGTAATATATAGATTTTACGATATTATATTCATAAATAATTATAACAATGAATTTATTGTAGAAATAAATTATTATAAAAAATACTATCACATGATCATAAATAAATAAATACTATATAAATAATTAAATATATATTTTTTATTATAGACACCATAATAAATAAATATTTTAAAATTGTATTAAATATTTAGATTAATTTTTTTAATGAATAATAAATATTTTTTACTTTAAATGGTGGCATACATATCTTAGATAAATATATGTAAAATACACCAATAGATATCATTCTCGAGGCACTCATAATTCAATACGATATAAGTGCCTCGAGAATGATATCTATCGGTGTATTTTACATATATTTATATAAGATATGTATGCTAGTAATATATGATTATTTGGGGATCTAGGCTCTCAATTATATACCAGACCGATTAAAACTCTGATAAAAAAATTGAATACCTATCTTAAAAAATATATAAAATTGATTAAAATTTTATATATATACATATACAACCTTTTCATGATAATTTCTAATCATATTTCCATTACCTTTACATTTCATGTTTCTCGTCTATGATAAAATAAGGTATAATTACAAGCATGGAGATTATTCAACACTTAGACACCACCTCAAAATGTTTTGTATTCAACATATTTAGTATATGCACTTCGTAAAGTTATAAATATTTTTAAAGTAAAGTTTAATCTTATTTTTCATTTTAGAATTTTTTAAAATAAAGGAAAAGTCTGAATAGTTGTACATGTTCCAATTGTCAAACAAAGTTTTTGTTAACATATGCTCCATTGATAAAATATATTGGTTTATATAATTATGATACAATAACAAACACTATACAGATCTACAGTACATGAAGTTAAAAATTTGGTCTGGAATTATTGAAAGACGATATCCGTATGGCTTAAAAGTAACTCTTCTTTCTACAGATACTTGGAAGGGTACTATAAATCTGTAAAGCTTTAAAGCATAATAATCTTTCACTGCGCGTAAAGAGCAACATTCCATGTACTCATTTCCACAGAATAATACGGCTTATTTGAAAACCAGGTGGGGGAGGATTGTCATTTGCTTTCCAAAAGTATTAAAATTTTTCTTTCTTCTGGTCCAAGTAATTTAGAAAGTATTGCAATGTAGCCGACACGATTAGTAACTTTCTAGTATGGTTTAAAACACACAGAACAGAATCAAAGTAAACATGAAATCTTAAATGACATTAAAAAAATGGTAGCATGGCGTTATAAAAATTAAAAATAAAGATCCAATTCAATTCTTGTTGGAACCTTTGATTGATTTAAATAAATATATGATAAGGTTGTGATCAGGCTAGTTTTAAGTTACATCTGTACGAGTTGTCTCTTACATAATTTTTTTAAATGGTGCTTTAATCTTATTTTTAAATGGTGCTTTTATCTTATTGATAAATGTTAATAGTTTTTATATATTATTTTATAATGATTATTGAAAATATAGGATAGAAAATATTATTAAAATAATAATTATTTATAGAAAATAATATTGTTATGACATCTTTTATTTAAAATATAAATAAAAATGTCAATAAGATAATAGTTATTTATAAAAATGATATTAAAACAACTAAAAATATATGTTGGATAAAATTTTTGAAGGTTGTATTTATAGATGATATTTATGGATTATATAGCATTTAAGTTTTGTACATTTGGTAAATTTAGATATTGGTTATTCTTTTCAATTTTGGACCTTTTTTTATTTTCGGAAGTCTCGCATCTACTCCATCTTGTGTTCTTTGACCTATTTCTTGGTTTGACCAGTATTATGTTGGTGACCCAAACCTTCTATATTGACCAAAATGTTTAAAATATGCTTATCTTATATTCATGCAAGTTCTGACCATGTATCTAGGGTAAATTTTAGTGGCTAGTCTTCTTAATTTATAAATATTTCAGTTTTAGAAATTGGTATTTGGCTATTTTAGGGGGTGGTAAATAACATTAATTCATTTAAATTATCTAAGTGTAAGTTAGTTTTCTAAGTTGAATTGCCTACTATTTAAAATAAATTTTATACATATAAATATATTTCATCATTTCATCGAAAGTCAATATGAGTTTATTCACCATTATATGTAAACAAGCATCTATGCATATACTCATAATAGTGACTTTCAGTAATAAGAAAGGAATAATGAAGTGTCTGTTGGTTTTCTATACAATCACATGTCCGTTTGGATTCTACACCCCGTTATGATTCAGTTGTCCATTTGGCTTCTCATTTAAACACCATTTGTTAACTTTTGCCAAACTTTCTAAACACATACTTGGAGATTCGTAAAAAAAAAACTCAAGTTAATTTCTATATGGGCCACTAAAATTTATCCATGTACTTGTTTTCAATTGCCAAGACACAAGTGTCAGTTCTAAACCCATGTATCAACATTAGTGTCATACCCTGATGCAAGGGTCCAGTGCCTTAAAGTCATCTAATTTAAAAATAAAACATATCATAATGGTCAACCTAAATGCTTTAATGCGAGATGTTTCTCGATAGGAGTGGTATGTATTCACAATCACTCCTCATTCATTCTTTACATAGAAAATACCTACGACAAACCAAGGCAACTCATCAAAAGTATTCAATCAAGCATTCCATAAGATAAAACTTTATTATTTTCTCCTATTTTTATATCAGTCATATGAACACTACATACACAAGTCAGAAGTACTAAAGGAGTAGTCCAAGAGTTATATTTGTCAAGTTACAAGCTAGGTCACTGTTGTACTTACTTTCTACATATTGCACATGATTCATACGTAGGGGAGAACTACATTGGTATAAGACCCTCTTCAAAGTATTGGTTATGTAAGTAGCATTCATTGACAAAGAGGTCTTTAAGATCAATGCGACACCATGAGTCCACTAACCAATTTTTTTCAAAGTCATTATGAAGATGAAGAACTAATGTTTTGCAATTTCATGAGGAGCAATTGACCACGACCTATATATGAATGCACTAGAACGAAGGCGAAGACAAACCTAAAAGCATCTAGGTGATTGCATCTTTTTCTAATGAGAATTCAATACAAGATACATACATCTGATTTAGACAGTAACATGGATGCAACTGTTCCAGGATGATGTTAGTGTCCATGGCTCCAGAGACACTCAATCTAGAATTTGATAACTGTTCTAGAATCTTTTTCTAATCCACGTCCTATCTGTTTTAGATCTGTAATTTATGTTAGCATCAGAACCAACTGAGTACATTATTTCTTTGTTATTTCCATATCTAACATAGTTGTAATTTCTATTTTTAGCCTATCTTAATTTAATAAATTCAATTTATATTGTATCTGAGTTTAGCATTTAATTGACCTACATAATAGATAGTTTATCACCTTTGTACCTTAAATTATCTCTACCCTTTTAATCCTAGATTCTTTAATCTATATTTTTAAAATTAAAAAGTATTGTGTTAACTCATTTCTATTTTAACGATAGTCGATATAAAAAATTAAATACCTGAATGAAAAGAAATTTTAAAATTGAGATTATACCGACAACCAAATATATTTATCGTACAACCAATCAATTATTTTATTAATAAGAGAATATCGAAAAAGTTTTCCAACCAAACATATTTATCCCATAACCAATCAACTATGTTGGTGATAGAAGAATGTCGAAGAAGCTTTTCCACCCTGGAGTGATAGATGAAGTATGTATTTGAAGGACATTTGAACGCCATAGTAAAATCCCCTTTTGTGGAGATTCCTCTTAACTCAATTATTTGCTTCGTCGATAAGTAACGTCACCGGCATTATTTGCATTCCATTCTATTTTGTTCCGGCCTTATAAAAGAAGAGTTATTGCCTGAAAAAAAATCCCAAACCAGTGCATTGAGAAGAATATGGACTCCACCTCCTCCCACAGAAGAGATGGAAAGAGTGCGGTGGTGAATCCGAAGGAATTGAGATTTACCCAGCTTCATATAGCGCCTTATTTCACAAATCGCGAGCACCGCCATGTGGAAGAGGCAGTGGATTTGATAAAGCGGAGCCTTCTGAATCCTTATGACTTCGGCGAGCTCACCGTCCACAGAGACAGAGAGGGTGTGGCGTGGTGTGAGAACAACCGCCGTCTGTATGTTTTGCGAAAGGCGGGGGTTGAGTTTGTTAGGGTTAAGTTTACCGGCAACAATTACTTCGTTCGACGTCTGAAAGGAGGAGTGAAAGACGCGCTCAAAGATCCGGCATTCATGCCAAAGATCAGAGGCGGCGCAACGTCTTCGTCTTATGAAGGGAAAAGAAAGAGCTCTGCGCCGGGTTACCCTCATGAAGGGGAAAGAGCAACAAACTTGTTGGAAATTTTGGGCGCCGTTTCTTCTGCCGTAGAAGCTGGTTATGCAGCGTGGAAGCTGTTTAAGCGGATCACGTAATCTGGTGAGGATGACAATAACAACACGAAGTGATACAAAACAATGGTTTTTCTGTTAAGGGTTCGATTTCTGCTGTAACTTCTTAAATATTGGTCTGCTTTGAGTGCCAAGATTACCATGTAACTTCTTTAATGTCGGTATTTTTTATTTGAATACTATGTAACGTTCTAAGTGTTTAGACTATTATGTCCCCAATAAAATATTATTGATCTGTGAGTACTTTAATCTCTGACAGTGCTTTAAACTATCTTTTTAAGAGTAGTCTAATTGTTAGAATTATTGCTCAGGAGTGGTGGTTCTAAGTTGTTGAACTCGATTGACCGTTTCCTTCATCTAAATTTAAATCTGAAATAGTAGCTTGTCACATATAAAATTTATATTATGTCAAAACTTCATAATTGTATTAATTTTTTTAAAGTTTAGTTAATAAAAAAATAATATTATATTAATTTTTTGTGACGAAATGGAGGTTTTCTATCAAAGGTTTTAAATGGGTTTTGGTAGAAATAATTAGAGTGGAAGAAACACAGCGTTTAAACCACAGATATGTGGGTTTGGGACTATGTTTGGTAAGACCAAATACTGATGAAATATCTATAATAAAATGGTGGTCTTTTTCTGCAAGTTCTAGATGGGTTATGGCAAAAGCACCTCCAAGACCTTGCTTCACCTTGTGGGGTGACTACTCCATGTGTAACGCTGGGTGTTTTTACCTACCCTTTATGTTCTTGATTTATCATGACATTATTGTAAGAGAGCTTGTTTCCCACAGTGTAATGGTGGTTATGTTATTTTTTTCTCTGTTTGGGAAAGGGAGAAAGCTTAGAGTTTTTGTTCTTTACTATCTATTTTTCAAAAAAATCACTGGACAAGAAAGTCTTAAGCTAACCTTGTGCTTACCTTGTACAGAAGTTTATATCTATTCGTGTTTCCAATGCAGTGGCTCTGTAGTTGGGCATCGTTCTATCACTAAGAAACGCTCTAGTAGAAGTACAATGAATATTACAACTGCAAAATAGTTCTTTGGTCCATGAAGTGGACCTGTTTCAAATCTACCTCACAACAAGGATCAAAGGATTTAAAATGCTTTTTGAAAAATATGATGCTAACCCTAAGCCGGTCTACAATGAGGTAATCCTATTTTAAATATGCTTTACCTCGATGTTCGGTTGTGTAAACCAACGTCTTAATAGAAAGTTGTTTTTGGACTGCTTCAAAATAAGGCCCTCTAAGTATGCCCCAAAGGCTATAAGTGATATTGTTTCAGATTGAAACAGAGTCTTCTTAAGTCGTTGTTGCTATATAGAATTTCCTGCGAAAGCTGTGGAAGTTTCAAAGAATTTTTGTTGAAGGGTGACAATCTTTATTTTTTAATTGCTATTTGTGTTTTTCGTTTTATTTGATGGTTTGAGCAATTGTGATAATTATTGCATCCCGTCGATATTATTGGTGTTGTTTATTTCATCGATTGTAGATTTTGGTAATGTTGGTGATGGTTGTTCTCTGTTTGATAAGAGATCTGGCCCCCCTAGTTTGTGCCCTAAATTGATTCATAGCTCTAATTAAAATCAATCTCCAATTCATAACTCTAATTTCAAAAACATTTACCCTATCAAATATATATATATATATATAATTTTAATAATTAATCTTCTTCAACTATTATAACTACTAACCCTCATAAATATATAATGTCTATGATCTTATCTTACTCAAAAACCACTACAACAAAATTTCATACATTTTCAAATACTTTCTCCATACTCCAACTCCTATAAAATTGTATAGATGTACATCTCCATTACAAATGTCTGTCTCTATACTATTTGTACTAATACTTTAGTACAATCCAATATATAAATATATCTTTTGAATGACATGTTTGAAATTCCCTTTAAATTTACAGAGATTCCATTCCAGTCATGTATTTGCTTTGTTGGCACCATTATTCTTTTGCATTCCACTTTATCTTTGTTACGCTTATAAAAGAAGAGTTATTGCATGACAAAAATCCAAAACCAGGGCATTTAGGAGAATATGGACTCCGGGGATGGAATTAAATTTGCTTTTAATATTAAAATATTCCGAATCATTAAATATAAATAAAAGGAATCAAATCGCTTTAATTTTTAATATTAAAATCTTCTATGTCCTTGGGTAACTATGTGTGAAGAAATATTAAATTGGGGGTTATCGAATTTTATATTTATGGGATTTGAGTCTCCTGTGATTTTTAAGTCATCGTAAGAGTATTCATAGTATTTTAAGTATTTTTTAATTAATAGAAAGTAAACTTATATGGTAGTTTTGGATTTTCCATTCTTTAAATACATTTAAGTTGGTTTAAGTATATATTTATATTAGTTTACGGTACATTTGAATTGATTTAATAGTAAATAATTTGTATTTTTTAAAAAGAAGGTTCAAGTTGTAAATTATGAAAACATTTTTTATTTTTATTTTTTTAAAATTTTTTTTTAAGATAATTTTTCATTTTTAAAGTTTTTGGAATTCTAATAATATAGAAATCCAATATCTTTCGTTTATTTTTATTATTTCGAGTTTTTAAATTTCTAATCTATGAGTTTTTTCATGTTTTTTCCTAATAATGTCTATGATATGCAAAGTTTAAAATTGGTTGTCATTTAGATGTTTCAAATAACTAGATTTAAAATGTGCATATTTTAAATTTTTACATTTAATTTAATGTACATTTTAAAAACTCAAGTGTCAGTCTCAACACTTCCTCATCTATGTTGGAACTTTATTAATAAAATTGCCGCCACCATAAGCCATGTTATATGTCAGTAACTGTCAAAAATTTATATGGAAAAGACCTAGAAATAGGGATGTGTCAAAGTTGACTTTTGTTATGAACTTATGATATCTCTTCTCTTTACTTTGTTAGTTTGGTAGTTGCTATGGATGCAACTACTTTGTAAGTCATCTCGTGAGTATTTTGTTTTATCCCACATTCATGGGAAGTAGTAGTTGCTCATATTAGAATTCATATATAAGTGTTGAGGCCAATGAAGGTATCCACAAATTATTTGTATTGAGCTTGCACAAAAGAGGTTGCCTCCTCGAAGTGGTCTGTGATCAGTATAATCCATTTAGTGCTTCTGCTCATTTTATAATTCTATTATTTCATGCATTTTTATTGACTTGTTGCAGGAGGATCCTCTCATCTGGTATCAGAGCGCTTTCCACGACCAATTTTTTTCTATAAAGTTTAAACTTTGTTCTGCTGCATAATTTTTTACAGTGTTTTTCTTAAAAATCCCTAACTCCGTTCTATTGCATAACTTTGTTATGCATCACAATAATCTTTTTCAGATCAAGGTAAAACTTGACTGCATAACTGTGGAAAGTGCTTGGGTGAAAGCCCTAAAACTCATTGTGAGGAGTACCACAGGCACCCCAAAGTAATTGGCTCATTGAGAGGACCTACTAGTGAAACAAGCAACAACGCCTTCCTGATTGAGTAGTTCTCATCTGTGAGAAAAACTAAGAGCTGTTGCTGAGAGATAAATCTGTGGCCAAATTTTTTTTGGAGAGCGATACTCGCTTAGACGATATTGGTAGTCAAAGTGATATCTTTAAAACCCTAGGCAACCATTGAAACTTGAGGCTCATTTCTATCATATTTAGAATATTACCACGGAATATCAAAAAACTTGCCATATCAGATCTACAGACTTATCATACCAGTTTTAGCATATTACCAGCATAGTATAAAAAACTGCCATATCATATATTCTAGAGTATCAAAAAATTGTCATAGCAGATCTGCAAACTTATCTCAATATATTCCTAATAGATGTTTCTTACAAAGCATAGTAACCAAAACTAGAAACAAAAAATAAATAAATAAATAAATAAATAAAATATATATATATATATATATATATATATATATATATTCAATATCTCTCCATATGTAGCCCCGTTGATCCTCAAACTTTATTCAGACACCTAAAATTTCATTCCCTACATTTTCTTCCTTGAGGTCCCATATCTCAATTTCACTCCTAATTCTTGTAAATCTTAATTTTCTCTTTTTTTAGGTTTTACTATAACTTATATATTTGTCTATTTGCCTCAAAATGTTTCCACTGTGTTCATCGTCTCTTCTACTTCTTTGTCCCTCTTTTACAAATTTTCTATTTTTTTCATTTTCACCCCTAAAATTACCCTCGCCTTCATCAATCATACTCTCATTATGCAAAAAAATTATTAAAAGCCACTTTACCCCTTTCATTTTGGCCCAAATTAAAAACTTTTCTTATTAAATGTGTCTTAACCTTAGTTTTCCTATCCATTGCAAAAAAAATATGCTATTCAGGTAATGGTAGTACCTCGAATAGGAGAAAAAAATATGGAGGATGAAATTGCTGCCCTCAAGACCCACATCAAAGATCTTGATGAAAAAATTCTTAGCCTCAGTCTTCAACATACCACCATGAACAACAGACAACATCCAAAGTCTTCTTCAGACACTGGGTTTTCTTCTTCCAATAATTATCATGGACCAAAGCTTAATTTTTCTTGACTCAATGGTGCAGATCTAACTAGATGGATCTATTAGATAGAATAATATTTTAGTCTATATAATACTTTTGATGCCAACAAGGTTTCACTTGCATCCTTTCACTTGGAACTTGAAGCCCTTCAATGGTATTGTTGGTATACCAAGGCTCATGATGAACCCATATAGTCTAATTTTTGCACCTTTATTTTGCAATGGTTTGGCCCTACAACTTTTGATGACTTCACTAGAGTACTCACTAAACTTCACCAAACAAGAATAGTGAGAGAATATCAAATAGAATTTGCAAAATTAACCAATCACACTGAGGGATTGTCAATTGAAATCTTTAAGAGTTGATTTGTTAGTAGAATGAAGGATGCAATTTGATCTGAGGTCAAAATGTTTCAACCCAACATGATGATGGAAGCCTTAGGGTTGGCTAAGTTGGCAGAGGACAAGATCTTAACTTAGCAATGATTCAAATATAATTATGTTCTATTCAAAACTATAACTCCATAATGATTTGATACAATACCATCCCTTAGAACCACTCCTATCAAGAATTTGACTGAAGTAGAGATGCAAACCCATAGAGAAAAAGGACTATGTTACAACTATGATGATAAATTCACTCAGGGACATTGATGTGTCGAAAAAAAGCTTCACCTATTGGATGTGAACTCTCCACCCAAAATTGAAGATTAGAAAGATGATCAAGATAAAACAGATGATTTGAAAGAAGCTCAACCGATTATGGAACTTGCTTCTCAAGAACACCAACCAAATATCTCTCTTCATGCCTTAGCAGGAGTCACTACCCCACAAACCATGTAGATCAAGGGTTACTTCAAGAAGTTCCCTCTCACAATACTCATTGATTCAGTTCATACTCATAACTTCATTGACCCTCAAATTGCCAAATAGGTTATTTGTTTTATCCATCCTTGATCTAAATTTGTAGTTATGATTGCCAATGGGGGCACATTACCTTGCAAAGAAAAGTGTCACAATGTGTGTATCTCTATTGAAGATTATAACTTGTGCTCCAACATGTTTGTCTTGCCCTTAGGTAGATGTGATGTTGTTTTGGGAGCCCAGTGATTACACACACTTGGACCCATCTTATGGGATTTTACCAAACTTTGGATGTAGTTTTTAAATAATGGGCAAAAACACACATTGAAAGGCTTACAAACAAGATATATTAGCATTATAAGTTCACATCACATGGAAAATATTCTTAAGATGAATTCACACAACATCATTGCCCAGCTCAATTTCATTCAAATATAACCCTCAACAGTCTCCATTACTCCTTCTAACCTACAAACCATTCTATATAGGTATGCACGTGTCTTTGCTAAACTAATGGGATTTTCACCTTCACAACTAGAGGACCATCATATTCAGATCCTTTCTGAAAGCATTCCTCCCAACATCAGGCCTTATCATTACCCATTTTAGCAAAAAATCAAGATCAAGATGCTCATTCGAGACTTACTAAAGTAAGACATTATTTACCCTAGTACCTACCCATATTCTTCCCCAGTTCTCTTTATATGGAAAAAGATGGGTCATGGCACCTCTACATTGATTTTCATGCAATTAATGACCTCACAATCAAGTATAAGTTCTTGATCCCTATTATTGATGAGCTTCATGACACTCATTTTTTTTCAAGTTAGATCTCCACTCTAGATATCACCAGATCTAGATTCATGAGGATGATATCCCTAAGACAACTTTTTGTATGCATGATGGCCATTATGAGTTCATGGTCATGCCCTTTGGCCTCACTAATTCTCCTTCAATATTCTAGGCATTAATGAATAAGATATTTCAACCCTACCTACAAAAATTCATTTTGGTCTTCTTCAAAGATATCCTCATCTATAGTAAAATGGGGTCTAAGCATCTCCAACATGTGGAGCTCATACTACAACTTCTCTCTAACCATCATCTTTGTGCAAAATAACTCAAATGTACCATTAGACAGGACAAAGTGGAGTATCTCAAGCATATTATTTCAGCCCAAGGGGTTTAGGTGGATCTTGAAAAAAATAGTTGCCATGACAAATTGGTCGCATCCTCAGACACTCAAGAGCCTTCATGTTTTTTTGGGGTTGAATGGATACTATCACAAGTTTATTAAGGATTACAAGAATATTACAGCTCCACTAATAGTTATGTTGAAAAAGGATTCTTTTACTTAGACACACATTGTTGAGTGTGCATTTGAAGAATTGAATAAGCAATGTGTACAATACATGTTTTAGCAATGCCATATTTTATCAAGACCTTCACTATCAAGAGTGATGCTTACGGTAATGGACTAGGTGTTGTTGTCCTCCAAGAAGGATGCCCCATTTCATTCACCATCAAATCCCTTTTTGGAAAGAATTTAGTGCTCTCTACTTATGAGAAAGAAATGATAGCCATTTTACATGCAGTATAGAAGTGGCGGCCATACCTACTGGGAAATCATTTTGCATCAAAACTAATCACCATAGTCTAAAATATTTTCTAGAACAATGAGTCTTTACCCCATCACAATATAAATGTGTTATAAAAATCATGGTTGATGACTATGAGATAACTTATAAGAAAAGTAAGGACAATATTGTGACTAATGCTCTATCTCTCACATTTATGGATCAAGCTTCTCTTTTAGCTATTTTTATGCCTATTCCAAACTAGTTAGACACTGTACAATATAAGTATGTCAATAACTCCTCATTTTTTCAAATCATTCAACAATTGGCTACTAACCCCTCAGCTATACTGTATTATTCTTGAAATGGTGCTTCTCTATGATACAAGGGTCATTTGGTGCTTCCTCAGAGCATAGATCTTTCGCAGGTTGTATTCTATGAACTCTGTGCTTCTCCATCTATAGGGCACTCAAGGTTTCTCAAAACTTATGAGCAAACATGATGCAACTTCTTTTGGAATAAAATTAAAAAGGAAATTCAATAAATAGTGGCTAAATGTGATACATGCCAATGCAACAAGGGTGAAACAACACTCATCCCTGGCTTGCTCAAACCCTTGCCCATCCTTACCAAGATTTGGATAGATATTTTTATGTATTTCATTGAGGGGATCCCTAAATATGGAGGTAAAATGGTGATCTTGGTTATGGTTTTTTGCCTCTCCAAATATAGTCATTTTAATGCCCTCAACCATCCCTATACCTCCTCCATAGTTGCATAAATTTTTATAGACTAGATTTTCCATCTTTATGGCATTCCTTCATCCATTATCTCAGATCGTGATGCAACCTTCACCAACCATTTTTGGATCGAGCTATTTTAACGTACCAGCACCCAACTAAAGATGAGTTTTGAGTATCATCCATAAATGGATGGCTAGATTGAAATTGTCAACAAATACTTGAAAACTTCCCTTCATTACTTCACCTTAAAATAACAACATCAGTGGGAAAATTGGCTCCCTCTAATTGAATGGTGGTACAATACCTCCTACAACACTTCAATGAAAATTACTCCATATGAAGTAGTCTATGGTCAAGCACCACTATTGCTCCTTCTGTACACCCCCAATAGTTCATTAGTTCAAGCGGTCGACACGATTATTTGAACCCAAGACCAAATCCATAGTACCATGTGGGAAAATATTCATATGAAAAAAAATCAAATAAAACAATAGTCAGATCAACACTGTTCTGAGCACACTTTTCAAGTCGGTGATGTGGTTTTTATTCACCTATAGTCCTACAAGTAATCCTCCCTAAAACTCAAAGGGCATCATAAGCTAGCTCCCAAGTTCTATGGGACCTATAAATTTCTTTAAAATATTGGGTTGGTCACTTATAAGTTGGAGCTCCCACCTTCTTCTCGAGTTCACCTAGTATTTCATGTCTCTTGTCTGAAGAAAGTTCTTGGCACAAACATCATAGTGTAAACTATTTTACTTGAACTTGATAATTAAGAATCCATTCTTCTTGAGATGGAGGGAATCATAGATAGGTGCACATGCCAAATTATCTCTCACTCCATCATCAAGGTTTTAATTCAATGGCACGGAATGCAATCAAAGGATGCAACATGGGAATCACTATTTTAGATTCAACACCAATTCACACATCTAAAGATTTGAGCACAAATATTTTTCTAAGAGGGAGGGGATGTTATGAACCTATGATATCTCTTCTCTTTAATTCATTAGTTTGGTAGTTGCTATGGACACATATACTTTTTAAGTCATCCCATGAGAATTTTGTTTTATCACACACTAATGAGAAGTAGTAGTTTCTTAGATTAAAATTCATATATAAGTAAGTTTTGAGGCCAATGAAGGCATCTATGAATTATTTGTATTGATCTTGCTCAAAAGATTTTTCCCCCTCTAAGTGGTTTGTGATCAATATAATCCATACAGTGCTTCTGCTCATTTTATAATTCTATTATTTTATGCATTTTTATTGACTTATTATGGGAGGATCCTCTCAACCTTTTCCCATGACCTTAACAAGTATTTTGACATCCAAGTCAATGTAGGGCGTATTGTCTATTAACCTACCAAATACATGTTTTTGGTTCCAATTCTATGAACATAAAATTAGAGATTGTCCTTTATATGCCTCTCCAAACAAAAAAAAATGTCAAATCCATCTATTGAAACCCCTAAATTTAATGGTGAATGAGGTTGGACCATTTTTGGTGACTAAAAAAATGGCCATAATAGGGCGTGGAGACAAATAATGTTTTGGGGATGTTCAATACAAGGGTTACAAAATAAAACCCTGATTTAGGTCCTTATTCGTAGGATATATCCAACGAAGTGGTGTCGATCACTCAACCTTCTAGGGAAAATTTTTAAAATCAAATTAAATCATCTAAAGATGCCAAAAAAACTTTGTTTTTCAATACACCTCTAACTCCAAATTCTATTTCAAGTTATCATGTTACCACTCAAGATATTTCTCAAGATTCATAAATGAGTCCCTATAATGCTTATCCACACCAAGTGTCACCAAGTCACTTTGGTAGTCCACCTCATCAATTAGAGGAGGAAAAAACTATTAGAGATACAAGAGGCTGATTTTAGCTTAAATATTTTCTACAAATAAACTGACAATATTTTTTTAGAATAGGTTTTGATCCCTTGACAACTTAGGCTCTAAGGATATGGCCCTTGATGCTTGTAATCCATGAATTGATTATTATGAAATGTGTGGGATCTCAAAAACCCACATTACAAGCACATATTGCATGATTTTTGACACTGATTTCTAGAAATGACATTTTGGCATGGAAGAAATTAATGTGGAAGGTTTTTTTCTCACAACTATCAATAATGTGATTTGGAACATTAGTTTAACCCTGATTAGTAAAAACTCATGCAATAGATCATTGGGTAAAAACTACCATCGAAGAATACATCACTAAATTTACTATACAAAGCTACATTACATTAGAGGTTATTCAAGATCTATTGGTGAGAGGCATTACATGTAAGTTCTTGAGAGGCATTAGAGGCAAGTTAATACAATAAGTTTCTATAGAAAGTTTTTACAACTGGTTGTAAGAAGGCCATGGTACCTACTCCTACAAACATGAAGTAGTCCTTTCAAGCATAAGGGGATGTGTGTGAGAATGAAGTGAATTATGAAGAATTGAGAAGGGACGCTTGAACATATACCCAAAAGAGGAGGACATAGATAAGCATAGTGGAAAGTGAATTATTGGGTTAGAGTGAGACATGAGAGAATAGAGAATATGTAATTATTTAGAATAATCCTAATACAGTTGTGAATATGACTATAATAGGTAGTGTCTAAGATAGAGAATGAATGGGAGCTCATGAGAGAGAAAGATAATTTGGAAAGGATGAGGATTAGGAAAGGATAGGGCTTGAGAGAAAAGAAGGTGCATATGATATTACAAAGACATATAGAGATATTGAAGAGATGGAAAAAATTGGAAAGAGAAAAGAAGAGTGAGTAGATTGGTTAGATGGTAGTTTTAGATCACAACTAGAAGGAAGGACATTATTTGGAGAAGAAAGGGAACAATATTTGGAAGAAGTTATGTTAATTCATAGGTTCAAATTCTAATACAATAGAAGTCACAAACATAGGTCATACATTTCAAGGGTACACATCCCCTATGATTATTTTGTCAATAAAAAGAATAAAAAGTGAAGATATTAGTAAAGATATTATATGGTTTGACTCATTTATAAATAAATTTGGGAAGTATAGTAGATAAACCAAGAAAGTGTTAGATAAGAATAAACTAATGAGGTAAGATTTTTGGTCACAATAGATATTAATATATTACCGAAGTCTAGTTCACCACCACCACCAGTTTCAAGTATTACCATAGGATGCATGACTCTCAATCCAAGAGTTTGTGTCTTGTTGACACTATATGATGGGTCTACTAAAAATGAGTAGTATCTGCTTACTTTTAAAATGAAATGAAAAATAAAAAATATAACTTCAAATGATGTAAAGAAGTGTGAGCTCATTGGGGATTTAATAGGGAGAGCTCTAAATTTCATATACAAAAGAGACACTAAAAAACTAAGTTTTTAGGATGTCAAGGACCAGTTGATAAGAGAATTCAAAGTAAGTAAATTTTTGAGTAAAATAATCCATGAGTTGAAAGAAAAAATATGAAAAAAATAAGTGAGTCAATCTGGGATTATGATCATAGATTTTTGGATGTAATCAATAGAGTATACTTTATATTTCAGGACACAGATAAGTTTGTGGAAGGTTTGTGACCTAGTATTAGGTTTGGCATTGTTCAAACATAGTTAAAAAATAAGGCAGATGTTTAGGCAGTTACACTCTATGTGGAGTAGATAGAGGATTATGCAGATAGCCCACAACCTACTATAAAAATTGACTCAAATATAGATGTTGTGTTGTGCAATATGGATGAGATCCATGAAAGCAATTGGCCTAGGCTAGACCTTTGGTGTATGGAATGTGAAAAATAGGGGCACCATCAAAATCAATACCAAAAGTTAAGACATAATTTAAAAAAATATGTCATATGGTATAACATGTGATTATAAAATATCATTTATTATAACAATACATTCTATAGACATTGGAAAACCACACACCATGGTTCCGCACGTCACAACCTAAACTCCTTAAACCACCTCTTAGCCATTTATCCCAAAAAATATCTAATTGGATAAACCCACCCTTTTGAGCTATTTAACCTTTGACCATTGATGGTTAGCTTGACCACCAACAGTCATCTTGACTACCAACGGTCAACTTGACCACTAACAGTTAGTTGTCCATTACCTAAACAGTTAACTCCATCATCAACTACAAATTGCTTTTTTATAATTAGCTTGTGTGATTAAATGAATGTTAAAGTCAAATTTAGACGTGAGTTGAACCCTTTGATCCTTTACACTTTTACCTCTCCTTATTTCCTATAAAAAGAGAGGAGGAAGAGGTGAAAAGGATGGATCCACAACCATTTTATCTACAACCATCAGGAGGCATCTACATCTACCATATTTATGTGTCAGAGTTTATTTTGAAAGTAAAGCAATCAACATTAACTATCATCACCAGCAATCTCCATCAATGGACTTCTTCTTCTTCAAGCTATCAACTAAGTATTTATCATTGTTCCAAGTTATTGAGTTTTTTATAGCTTGCACCCAATCTATGACCTCTTGACCATCTGAGCACTCAGCCTCTAAGCTTGACCTTATGAGAATCACCCTTTATCTTTCAATCATTATCCAACCAAAGCCAACCTTGAACCAAATCAATTAACCTTGCCCAATTGAGTTGCTTGACCCAGATCAAACCAACAGTAACCATCGATGGCCCCTATAACCAATGATGATTTGTCTAATTACTAATGGTCAGCTCAACCACTGATGGTCAACTCAATCACCAATGGTAATCTCAACTATGGATGGTCACTATTGGACCAAAACCTAGCAAGTAATCAACCAACACCTAATCACCCAATAAACTCAACCAGACTCTATTTTCTTGACCTATGTCACTATACAGACTAGAAACATTAACCTAACCTAATATGAGCTAACATTTTGATAGTTTAGCATTTATCTTAATATGATTTTGTTAAACATATTTTTTTTGGAAAAGTATTTATTTTAGTTGGTTAAGTACTTCATATCTATTATGCAACCTTCTTTTCTGAAAATGAACTTGTTTTAAAAGGTGGATTGATGACCTCCAAGGGAGTCGTGTACTTCTTGGATCTAGCTTGCTAGGCAATCCACCTTCCTACCCAACTAATCAACCATTTTTTTAGTGTTTTATTATCTACAAGTCATCCCTCCCAAGCCAAAGAGGATTATCTACAACCGTCTGGATCACAAAGTGTAAACCAAATCTAGGTTCTACCAACCTTACCCTCCTTTTTAGTTTTACTCTTTCTTCTTGAAGAAATAAAGTGAAATTTGAGAATAACATTCTGGCATGCCCAATGGGATCCTTGAGCCTTTACTTAGGTTTTATTTTATTTGCATCTATATGATCTTCTCCCTATTCTATGCTCATAAATGAAATTAATTTTATTTTAGGATTAAAATCAACTGCATACATTGGTTGCTTACAAGTTTAACTCACATATTTAAATTAAAGAAAAGTAATTCGATCATAGCATCACATGTATCACACACAAACCAAACTGCCTACATCAATAAAACATCAACATAACTTGACATAAGGCTCAACTAGGATTTCACCACCTAGAAGTCACCTCACCCTTTCCCGATAATCCTATTTGGAGGTCATTACCAAGGGGAGAACTAACTCAAATCTCTAGTTGAGTATAAACTCTATAAATCGATATAGATTGGATAAGCACCCGACACCCTTATAATTTCAATGTGTGAAGTGAGGGGGTAGGCCCCAATACCAAGCCACATATTGATTTACAAAATAGATCTTTAAGAACCTAAACAACTTGAAACCATCCATAGATTTCCTTTCTATACCTGTTCTATCATCCTAAGTGGAGTCACACAATTTATTGAAAGCTTAAGTCATAATACAAAAAAAAGAATAAAAATAACTTTAGAACTTAACATAATTCTTAGTGTGCATTTTATCTTCTTAACCTTTTTCTTGTCTTCTCTTTGTTTGAGTTGTGGGGAATCTAGCCCCCTTTTGGAAATCTTCCACCACCTTTACTTTATCCACCTCATCTCCATTTCCTTGTTCAATGGAAAACCCTCCTATAGTTTCTTCATGAGATCCTAAATTTATTATAATCTTCGAAGATAACCCTCTTGCCTTAGAGTGTTACCTTTCATCAAGAGCCACTTGTGCTCCCAACCTTACCCTTAATCAACCCAACCTTACCTACCATCAACCCAATCTCACATATAACCAACCTAAGCTCACCTATAACCAACCTAACCTTTTTTATAATCAATTCAACCTCAAATACAACCAATTAAAAACCTTTCAAAAACCACTTGATCCTCACCTCAACCAACCAATAATCTTTCAACCCTTATTTGACCCTTGTCATAACCCAGCTCAATGATCCCAACCTCACCTGTCTTTGGGTTACCTATATCGCAACCATCATATCAATTACCTCAACCATATCAAACTTTTGATTGCCTACCTCAACCATCATATCAATCACCTATACCCCCTTTATGGTAACCTTATTTATCTCAAAACCAAGACTTTGTCTATCCCCCTAGTCATACCACCAACAACTATCAATTTTTTTTTCCAACCAATCAATCTTATCACCCTTACCAACATTATCAAAAATATCAATCCAACCTACCTTACCCACCTTTTCACCCTTTTCAACCTTGTAAATCCCATCAAATCCAACCAATAACTATCAACCTACCATACTGAACCAACCAAACTTTTTAAACCACCTAACCATATAAACCATGTCAAACCTATCAAATAACTCAACCTTACCCAACCTGTCAAACAAACCTACCTTATTTACCTTATCAAATGAACCAAACTTTTTGAACTCATCAATCTTATTAAACCAACCAACCTCACCAAATCAAACTAATAACTATCAACCAAATTTTTTCAACCCACCAACCTTATCAATCATACCCAACCCATCAAATCACTCAAACTTGTCACATCAACCTAAATTATTTAGCCAACCAACTTTATCAAACCAACCAATTGGCTCACAACCTCAAGAGCTATTGGTGCATCCTCTTCCTAGGCAGTATACCCCATTGGGGGAATCATATGCCTCAATCTTTGATAAACTCTTCAGGTCTGATGTCATTATACTTCCTCAAATTAAATCTATCAATGTTTATCTTACAAAACCTATTTGGTTTATAGAGAATGAGTTTTGTATGTATCATCACACAAATAGACATGTGGTAGACAAATGTGGATCTTTTAAGATGATCATCCAAAACCTTATCGATCAAAAGGAGGTACCAAAGGATATTATCCATGTTTCCCCAACCTAGCCTTGAATTTATTCAAGTAATCAATCATTGAACCTATTTATACACCCTTTATTGTGCAAGCCCATAATCAAAGCCCTCAACACAATGGGGTCCCTTCACTAGATTTGGTCCTTAGTACATATATAACTAGGGAAACCATAATCGAAACCGAAACCAATCCACTTGTTAAACAAGTGCACCCTTTTCAACTTCTTTTTGAAATCAACACTAAGGAAGAATCAACCTTAAACCAACCACTTGTTGACCAAGAAGAACCTTCTCAGCTTTCCTTTAAAACCATCATTAAGGAAACCTACTTACCTCTTCCACTTCCCCTTTTAATGGAGCCAACCTAAACTCAAAACACCTCACCTATAACTAAATCCAACCCAACCTCAACTAAAATCAAAACCATTCAATTATTCTATAATCTGCTAGTTTTCATCTATCTAATGACATTGTCTTAGGTTTAACTCCCTTTTGAGTAGGGTCAAATCTTTGTCACCTTACCTTACCAACTTAATCAAACAAACAAGGAAACACAACCAAAAAACCAAATAAACCACCCATCCTACCTCCCACAACCAATCAAAACAACCTCTAAATAAAATAAATCAACCATGATCAACCCAAATTTTAATCCAACCATAAACAACTTATCTATCAACCTAAACCAAAATCAACCCTTCATTTGAGATTTCTTAAATCTTGGCTACCCTTTTATCCAAACTACCCACACCTCACCTAAGCTCCCTCAATGGGAAAATCCAACACTCTTATCCAACCCACATTTATTTCAATATGATGTTCCCAACATCATTTCTATATCCCAAACCTACCCAAATCTGACCCCACAATGTTTCCCTCACCATAGAACCATCAGGGAAATCATACCTGAACCACAACCTACAACATGAAATCTAAACTAAAAATTATAACTAACAACCCTTGGGAGGCAAATGAATGCATCTTCATCCTTCTTAAAACCTATTTTGTAACAAATATCCTCACCTAGAGCCTTTTTTCACCTCAACCTTTCATGGAAAGAGCATTTAGGGGAATTCTTCCTCTAAAAGCTTTGACCAAGTAATATCATCAACTTTAACCATTGACCAAACCAACCCTTGTCACCTACCATCATCCCAACCTTATATATAACCAAACTAACCTTAAACAAATCTTGAATTTTTTTAAAAAAATTATCATTAACCCAAACCAACACCTAAATCTAACTAACCAAACCAAAAACCAACTAACAAACCAAAGTGTAGCCACCATCACCTAACCAACCTTACATTTTTTACTCTATCCAAACTAGAGTCTTTTCCACATCTAATCAAGTGTTATAAAGTAATTTGGGGACCTGTTCTCTCCTGATTGGCTCAAACCATTTACATGTAAGTGTGGATATAGGGCATATCATAACCTGAACCCCTCGATACTTTACATTTTGCATCCCATTCTTTTGTTAAACCAAGTTCTTAGTCATCTTGTG
This sequence comes from Torreya grandis, assembly GCA_037957365.1. Classification (NCBI taxonomy): domain Eukaryota; kingdom Viridiplantae; phylum Streptophyta; class Pinopsida; order Cupressales; family Taxaceae; genus Torreya; species Torreya grandis. The sequence continues at coordinate 7,728,477 of JARHVA010000120.1, read as the reverse complement.
TCTAAGTTAAGCTCATCAATTATTTTTATCCACCCTCATATCCTTATTTTAAGGATAACCAATTAAAATAAGGATCATGTGATTATCTATCACAACCTTAACCTAATCCTAAGCATGGGTACCATGGCTCTACCTATGGCATGATTCTCATGGACACTTTTCACCCCTTATAGGATAAATCCCTATGATCATTGTCACCTAAACCTATTTCACCCATCATTCACCTTCTTGTGTTATGGTTTTGCCTTTATGAAAGAAAGCCTTTAAGCCTATATAGACTAGTCCATATCTAAACCAACATAACATTAAATTTGGGATACCAAATATCACTTAGATCAACATCTATAGCATTGCAGACCACTCTCTTGAAGGATGGTTGCCCATATCTATCAACATTGCTTTAAAATATAGATTGCTCCCTTGAAGGACATCTATCAACATGTGCAAATCTAAAACTTAGATCATTCCCTTGAAGGATGGTTAAGTCAAATTTATAAAACCAATAATCACCTAGAAGATTTCTGCATCGATCAACTTCCTACCACCATCAAATCAAAGCAATCAAAGACCTCAAGTCAAAAAAAAAGAAAAGCAATCCTAATAAATCCATAATTAGCTTTCACAATAACATTAATAGACTTTTTGCATTGATCAATATACACCCAACATAAATCATGGACTTGTCTATCATAAATCCTAGGTTACCTACAAAAGGGGTAAGCCATCCCCATAAGAAGGTTATACCACCACCCATCCACCTTTTTCACCTATATCCATTTTTTCATCTATCAAATCAAGAGATTTTGAGCTTACTTGAATCTTTGTGATCCTTACAATGAAGCAAAGTATGAGGGCTTTATGTTCTTAAGCCCACCCATCTTGCCATTATGGTATTTACCAATTGGAGCATTTAGCCTACTCTTACTTTCATGACTACCTTGTCAAGATGTATGTCTTCCTTTTTCAAGTCATTAATTCCCCCAACTACCCACTTTACACCCTTTCACTAGGAAATGGAGCACCTTTATACCAAACCAAGTGGTACCCCAAATTGGGAAACTAATTTAAACACCACCAACCAAACTAACCCATGGAGACTACCTTCTCCCCCCAACCATAACCAACCTCGTTACCTCACCATTGGTCCATTTTGGTCTAATTGGCACATATTTTACATGACTTTTGCCTAGTCCTTTTAACCACTCTAACAATAATTACCATGTTAACCACCTTTTATAACTTTTTTTGCTTCATGCATACCTGACCCACTTGTGTCTTCTTGAGAACAATTCCTACCTTGAATACCCATGACTATACTAGACCAATTTGTGTCTTCTTAGGATAACTTCTTACCTTGAATACATATGTGCACCAGACCAATTTATGTATTCTAGGGTTCACTTCTTGCCTTAGATACCCACACAAATGTAGACCTTACCTAGTAGACTTGCATTCATGAGTGTACCCAACCACCATGCCTAAATGTGGTCATGTAGTCCACTTGTCACTTGTCTTTCTAGTATCAACCTTATTTTTACTAACTATGGTAACCCAGTCAATGCGTAACCTTGGATATCACACTTTGTGTGCATGTCTACGCTTTAGTGCCCAACCTATCACCTACCTTCCTAATGTCCACCTTCATCATCACATTACCCACTTATAAAACCTACACCCAATTTTGTTTCACCTCATCTCTTCTTGGTTTGAGGGGGAACACCCCCTCTTATGCTCGAGGTAACCTAACCTTCAACCCATAATACATTTTTGTTTTGTAGCTTATTGATACAAACTACTTAATAAAAAGGGGTGAATGTAGACACCAAAAAATTACACACCACAGTTTCACATATTCAACCTAACCTCCTTGAACCACCTCTTACCCATTTACCCTTCCAAAACTCTAATTGGCTAAACCAATTTAACCTTTGACCTTTAACCATTGACAGTCAGCTATCCACCACCTGAACAGTTAACTCCAACATCAACTACAACTTGCTTTTTTATAATTAGCTTGTACAAGTCAATGCATGTTCAAGTTAAATTTAGATGTGAGTTAAACCCCTTGATGATTTACACTTCCACCTCTCCTTATTTCCTATAAAAAGAGAGGAGGAGGTGAAAAAGATGGATCCACAACCATTTTATCTACAATCATTAGGAGCCATCTACATCTACCATTTTTGTGTGTCATATTTTATTTTGTAGGTCAAGCAATCAAAATCAACAATCATCACTAGAAATCTCCATCAATGGACTTCTTCTTACAGCTATCAGCTAAGTATTTTATCATTGTTTCAAATTATTTAGTTTTTGATAGCTTGCACCCAATCCCCAACCTCTTGACCATTTGAGCACTTAGCCTCTAAGCTAGACCCTTTTGAGAATCACCCTATATCTTTCAACCATAAAACAAACAAAACCAACCTTGAACTAAATCAATAAACCTCACCTAACTAACCTACTTGACCTAGACCAGACTGACAGTAACCATCAATGGTCCCTATAACCACTGATGATCTATCTAATTATTGATAATCAGTTCAGCCACTGATGATTAGCTTAAATGTCAATGGTCACTGTAATTACCAATGGTCACTCTTAGACTAAAAACCAACAAGCAACAAGCCAACACCTAATCACCCAATAAACTCAACTAGACTCTATTTTCTTGACCTCTGTCACTATATAGACTAGAAATAACAACCTGACCCAAACCTAAGCTAACCTTTTGATAGTGTAACATTTATCTTAATGTTATTTTTTTAAACATATTTCTTTAAAAAAAAAATTATTTTAGTTGATTAAGTACTTCCATATTTTTTATGCAACCTTATTTTCTAAACATTAACTTGTCTTAAAAGGTGGATTGATAGCCTCTAAGGGAGTCATGCACTTCTTGGATCTAGCTTGATAAGTAATCCACCTTCTTACCCAATTAATCAACCATTTCTTTAGTGATTTATTATCTATAGGTCATTCCTCCCCAACCAAAGAGGAGTATTTACAACCATCTAGATCATAGAGTGTAAACCAAATATAGGTTCTACTAACCTTACCTCCTTTTTAGTTTTACTCTTTATTCTTGAAGAAATAAAGTGAAATTTGAGTATAACACGTTCAACAACCTTAGAATTTGTATTAAAACTTATACAAGTTACACAATCATGATGAAAATAATTTCTAACCACTATAATAATTAAAGGAAGACATCACCAAGAATGTCTTTGCAGTCTTAGTGATTTAACAATTCAAAAAATAATGATCTATTATTTTTAATTTAGTTAAAGGGTCCATATTGATAAATCAATAAATAATATGTAGAAAATAAGCTCCTAATTTGTGAAATTTATTTTTAATTAGAGCATTTCTAAAAATAGTAATAAGAGGGAGAAAATAAAACTTGACCTAAACTATGCTAATCTAATTGAGACAAGATCTGATATTCATTGTGCAAGCCTAGGACATTATCACAAAAAATATTTGACTTTAATTTTTTGATTTTATAGGAGCACCAAAAGTGGATAGGAATGACACTAGCATTGTAGTCCTTATTTAGTTTTGTTGTCCTAAGGATCTGAGCTTTCTAGATTTTGTTTAACAGGTCTGTGTGACCCTATCTATGAAGTCTTAATAGCTGAAAGTCTTTAGAGTTCCTTTTAGAGTAGATTCTTTTATATTATTTCTTCAAACCCTATCTTTCATTATGATTTGACCTATTTTGAGCAAGAGGCGGGGTTAGTGTGTGTAAGATGCACTAGACGTGCTTCAAACCCCATGTGTGGGCATACTACCTATATACCAATACTCCAAAGAGGGATCAAGCCATATGTAGTTCTCCCTTTAAAATTTCTTGGTGCAATTGTGATATAATAATAAAAGGAAATGATAAATTAGGTGTGCTTGAAATGACTAGGGACTGGTGTAAGGATTTGAATTAGCTAGAAATAATATTGGATGGTTGTATGCAGAGAATAGGGAAATGTTCTTAAGTAGTCTTGCTTGTATTCTTACTTGCTTTTTGATATTTGCCAACCCTTTCCAAATGATCTTTGAATGGGATTTTATAGGGATCTATTGGTCATGGATTGAATTTGGTCACATTAGGTCGACAAGGAGAAGGATGGAGAACTAAAATAAATTGATCGTTAGGGTTAGAAATGAGCTTGGACAATAGTGATAAAAGTGGATAGGAGTGGCATTGGTGCTATTGTCATAGTGTGGCACTATTATCCTAGGTATATGGGACCTAGGGGGATAGATTGGTCATGAAAAGAGGGTCCTTACTTAGCTAGGATTAGGTGTAGAAGGCTATGAATGAGTGGGAATTAGTGAAAATTAGCTTATGAGGGTCATGAGACCAAGAAAGAGGTACCTATAGGTTGGGTGTCATTAGCCATGCTCAAGTTACCAATTTTTGTATTTTATATGACTACATTTTCCTCCCCTTTATTCTAGTGATGCAACAAAGTGAAATACTAGGATAAAGGAAAAATAGAAAGTGTACCTAAACTTACCTATAAGGGTGAAGCCCATGAAGTTGTGTGATGCTAGGTGTGCATAGAGAGAGCAAGTGTGAAGTGTAAATAAATAAGTGAAAAATAAAGAGTAGATTAGTTCTTACTAGATACACTATATGTAAAATAAGAATGTACAAAGTTGGGTAAGAGAGAGAGAGGAAGAGAAAGGAATGAATACACTTCATCACGTATGCAAATGAATATAAAACCTATTTTGATGGTGAGTGATGTTGAGCAATATTAGATGTGTGTTGTACAAAGAGTAATATCAGAAACGGAGCTAAGTACTTAATTCCTCAAAAATGGCTCAAAAATGAAAAGGCTATCCCTTTGGCTCCATCATCTCCCACTAAGTGAAGATAGGTGGTCATGCGTGTGTTGATCAATGTTTAGACTATGTGTCTAATCCCTCTGAATAGGTGGCTGAAGAATACAAATGCTAGCTAATCCTTTGGCTCCATCGTTGCCTTGTGAAGTGAAGTTATAAATGGATACTAATATGGAATGCGTATCATATGAGATGGATCTTTAAACCCATGAATGTATTATTTTCTAACAATGTTGGTGTGGTTAGTTGAATGTATGTTGGAAACTAGGCCACTCTTATCCATTCTAAAAGATGGAGATTAAGATTATATGAAAGCCACTTTGAAACTAAAAATATAGCTTATGTGAAAGCCACTTAGAAACTCAAGAACTCAAAAAATAAAAAGGTAGGCTTATATGAAAGCCAATCTAAAATGATGGCAACCATTTGAAAATGGAATAAGGCACACAACTACTAAGAATATCTAGATAATGTTGAACTAAGAAAGAAAAGAAACAAATGTATCATGCATATTTCCCCCAATCATGATGTCTGGAACATGGATTTTAATCTATAAGTTATACCAACTATCATATCTAAAACTAGAAGTGAGATCCATCATGCTGTGCATGATTCCCCTATATATAGATTCTTTAAGCAAATTATATTAAAACTACTTATTCTAGTTTGAACTGTAGATGACAAAATTATAATTGAACTTACCTTTCTATCTATTTTTGGAAAATATGGTTTTTTTGCTATTTAGATAGGAGTGCTAGAAATAGATAGTAAAACCACTAACACTATAGTCTAGTCTTAACACTATTGTCTTGGGCCTAATTTGATGACTATTCTAGATTTTTGACTATCTACCTAGTCTATTCTGACTAGTTTGTTGTCTGGTTGTTGTTTTGGGTGTTCTGAATGTTTTTGTTTTGACTATTAGGAGCTCTAATCTTTGTGACAAAACCCATGTTTGTTTCCCCCTCTTTTGAGGGTAGAAATACCCTATGATGACTACCCTAAAAAAAAATAGCCCTGTAAGTTGTTACGCTGCAAGGATACATGATATAACAATGATAATTGACAAGATATAACATGATTTGTATTGAGAGATTGATAGATCAATAGGGGTCTTCCTAGATAGCTATAACAATGTAATAACATGTGCAATGTATTGAACTATAATTTAAAGTCTGGTTAGTTTTTAGTTGTTAGTTAGAAGGATGGAACCATCTAAGAAAACATGAATAATGCATGATATGAATCATGGCATTACAAATAGTCAAAAGCAATCAAGAAAAAAACACACAAGGTAAGAATCAAGAAGTGTACAAGGGTGGCCAAGGGGCCAAGTAAACAAGGGACATGGCCACATGTTACTCAAAATGAAAATCAAGCATACAAGGCATGTTCAAATGCCACACACACATATAGTTGAAACAATTAAGTTGGCATGGAAGCCATAATCACATAGAGGAGTATAGGCAAAGCACATTGGTAAATGTCCTAAGGAAAAATCATGAATAGAAGCAAAGAACATTAACAAATGTCCTAAGGCACATACATGATACAAATAAGAACTAAGAAAATGCAATCACATCAAACTAAGGCTAAGCAAGCAAAGAAAGTATGTAATAAACTATAATTACAAATGCATCTAACTAATCAAAGTAAGAAGTGAATGAATGCAAAACATGTTAGTACAAGACTAGGTATATGCTAATAAATACACAAGTGTTATATAGTAGTGAGTGTTGATAGAGTAATCTATGTAATCTAGTAAATAATGTATATTAGCATGATAACTATAGTGTGTGGTGTATGAATGACATAACCTAGATGGTTTAGTCATGTAGAGGATGCCCCCAGTGGGTATGTATATCAATGTATGTCTCGAATGTGGAAGAAGGATGCCCCCTCAATGGGTAGAGTGAAGCAATCATAGAGTTGGATGTCACTGCACACACTCAAAGAAGATCAAGTGAAGCATGGTAATGTAGATAAATTGACAAACAAAAAGCATAAAATAGCAAGTGCAAGTTGAGCATAATAGTAGAAATGTAAATCATGGATGATACATACAATCAAAGTGTTTTTATTATTTTTGACATATTTGAATGTTTTTGAATTTTTTAAATATTTGAACTATGTACAAACAAGCATAAGAAACTATGTACATGCAAGATAAAAAAAGATGATACTAACCAATGAGTCTCATGGGAGACTCCCTATCATGGTGTCCTGTATCAAGGAGAGGAATCATGCATGATCAAGAAACATGATGGAAATGTTGAGATTATGGATTTGAAAGCTGTATATGATATAAATGCTCTAAAATCTCTAAATTATAAACCGAGTGTGGGGTCCCCCTATAACTCTAAGAAGTGGATGCAATTGTAGGGATCTTAGGGACCCATCTGGTAGTAAGAGAAGATCTATGAACATGTGCTCTATGAGTAGATGCATGAGATTTCAATGATACTACCTTGGGTATGAACACTATAGCTAAAAGTTGTCTAGAATCTTCAAGCTATGGAGATGTATGAACTCTCTATGTTGGTAAAAGATGCCTCAACTATGTTTGAATCAAAACTAGAGGAGTAACTATAACTAAAATTAGAACTAGAAGCTAAAATAAAATTGGTAATTGTATTGTAAAATATTCCTCTAAAGTGGGGAGTGGTAACTCATATGGAACTCCACCAATTGTAAGAACCTGATTATTGTGAATGAATTTCATGCATCTATGAACTATAGAAGGTACTACTCAAAGTTTTTGAATCCATGGTCAACCAAGCAACATATCAAAAACTCCTACACTGGGAATAATAGTGAATGGTGTAGCCATGTATGTTGGACCAATATGTAAAGGAAGTATAATCTCATCCAATGAATTTTGTATGTGCCCATTGAATCCATTGATAACTATGTCCATTAGGGTAATATCCTTCTCTAAATATCCCAAATACTATAATAATGTCATAGTGCACATGTTTACACTAGATCCATTATCGATAAGATCACTATGAAAAGGATGATTATGAATGTAAGCTCTAATAAAGAGTACATGATAATCTAAATCATCCTCAATGATCTCTTACTCTGAGAAGGAGATGGAAGGTCTAGCTAGAATTCTAGTATTGTATACACCAATCATATTTCTCAAAAGATGTGTCTCAATTGGAGGTGCCATGTATGTATCTAGTGATGGATGTCCCTGATATACATGGTGAACCCCTTATGTTTCCCCTAACTCCTATTTGGAATGATGTGAAAAAGGATCTAAAAATATTTTTAATGCTTTATCTTATATTTGCTTTGCCTGAGGAGGCTCAACTGAAGTACTAAGATTAATATGATTTCCATATATTAAATCTTTTATCTTGTGTCTCAAATTGATGCATCTATTTATTGTATGGCATGGTGCCCTATGAAACTCACAAAATTCATGATAATCATATCCCCATGGAAGAGGCTTTATTGGGTTAACTTCTCAAATAGGAGGGAGAGATATGATTTTATAATCTAATAGCTATTGTAAAACTCTGGCTGGAGAAACTTGTAAATTGGTGAAGGTTTGTCAAAGAGGTACTAATAAAACTAATCACTGAGGGGGATCTAAAGCCACATTAACTATAGGTTGATTCTGAATCTTGTTATCATTGACATTTACTTTGTATGGGACTTTGTTGTTACTCTTGTTTGTTATGTCTGTGATACTTGTGTACTTGAGTTTGCCCATTGAAATTAACTTGACTTGTCTTTCATTTAGTGTGTGACACAATTAAATAAAGGAAGAGAATATTTTGAACATAATTGATTCATGTAAAGCTGGTAGAAGACTCTATTTGAAGAGATTCTATAACTCTTGATCGACCATGGGGTTAGTCATCTTAGCCAAGTCTTATATAAAAAATAATAATCTATGAGATACTCATTTGAACTTTGTTTTTATTGTGTAACTTGAGCATATGAAACCTTATCACCAATGTTGATGATAAAGTGAGATAAGAACATGTTGGATAAAGGATTAAATGGATTCACTGACTGATTTGGTAGACTATAGAACCATTATAAAGAATAATCCTCTAGGCTTTATGAAATAACTTGGTAAGTATCTAGTCATTGGGTACATAGTTAGAGCATGCTACATGAAAAGCTCTCAAATGTGTCTCTGGATCACCCTTTCCATCATATAGAGTAAACTTGGGTTGAACAAAACCTTATGTCAAGGGTGTAGAAGCAATGTGACATGTCAATGGTCTATGTAGAAGAGCAAAATAATCCAAAGCTTGTGTGGGTCTAGTGGCACATTGCTCAAGATGTAGCACCTTGGATTGAAGAGATATAATCTCTTGCATAAGGGCTAATATATTAGGAGATAGGGATGTACTAGCTATAGCTAGTGGCATAGAGGTAGGTTGGGCTATTATAGGGGGTTGTTGAGACATAGTTACCCCCTTAGTGTCATTTGCAACTAGTTGCTCTATGGTTTGAGAAGATTGACCATTGTTCACTCTTTGTTGTTCTTGTAGTATTTTAAGGATGTCATCTTGCATGTTAGGGTGTTTAGTTAATAGTTCTTGGAGTTCTCTTTTAATAGTTTCATCAAAATTGGTGAAGCTCACAAACATGTAAGGTGATATCTCAAGAAGCAATAGGACCTAGTATGGGCAACTAGGGTTTTAATAGGTAATTATTTAAATAATTACTATGAAAATTTGAATTTGAAATTAAATTTATAATTAAAATATGCAACTAAAATTCCAAAAAAATATTGAAAAATTAGTGATTTAATATGATACATCTCTCCTCAGAGATAACCAACTACCATGTGTTTTACCTAGGATCACCTCAATGGTCCTTTGGTGACTGCCCATAAGGGTCTGAAAGAGGACCCAAACCACCTCAAGAATTTTGGTGTGATGGATAGTCCTCTATTGGTATTAGAGCCAAGTCTCAAGGTTGAGACCTGTAGAAGCTAGTGGGCCTGATATATCTCTCCTCAGAGATAACCAACTACCACGTGTTCTAGCTAGGATCACCTTAATGGTCCTTTAGTGACTATCCATAGGGGTCTAAAAGAGGACCCAAATAATGTCAAGAATTTTGGTGTGATGGCCAGTCCTCTATTGGTATTAGAGCTAGGTCTCGAGGTTGAGACTCATGGAAGCTGGTGGGCCTGATACATCTCTCCTCAGAGATAACTAGCTACCACATGTTCCAGCTAGGATCACCTTGATGGTCCTTCAGTGACTATCCATAGGGGTTTGAAAGAGGACCCAAATCACTTAAAGAATTTTGGTATAATGGCTAGTCCTCTATTCTTGATATATCTCTCCTCAGAGATAACCAACTGCCACGTGTTCTGGCTGAGATCACCTCAATGGTCCTTTGGTGACTAGCCATAGGGGTCCAAAAGAGGACCCAAATCACCCTAGGAATTTTGGTGTGATGGCCAGTCCTCTATTGGTATCAAATTTAGGTCTCAAGGTCAAGACCTATAAAAGTTAGTGGGCCTGGTACATCTCTCCTCAGAGATAACCAACTACCATGTGTTCCAGCTAAGATCGCCTCAATGGTCCTTCAGTGACTGGTCATAGGGGTCTAAAAGAGGACCCAAATCACCCCAAGAATTTTGGTGTGATGGCCAGTCCTCTATTGGTATCAGAGCTAGGTCTCAAGGTTGAGACCTACAAAAGCTAGTGGGCTTGATACATCTCTCCTCAGAGATAACCAACTGCCACATGTTCTAGCTAGGATCACCTCGATGGTCCTTCAGTGACTAGCCATAAAGGTCTAGAAGAGGACCCAAATCACCCCAAGACTTGTGGTGTGATGGCCAGTCCTCTATTGGTATCAGAGTTAGGTCTTGAGTTTGAGACCCATGAATGCTGGTGGGCCTAATACATCTCTCCTTAGAGATAACCAACTACCACATGTTCTATCCAGGATCACCTCAATTATACTTTAGTGACTAACCATAGGGGTCTAGAAGAGGACCCAAATCACCCCAAGACTTTTGGTGTGATAGCTAGTCCTCTATTGGTATTAGATCCAAGTCTTGAGGTTGAGACTTATAGAAGCTGGTGGGCCTAATACATCTCTCCTCAGAGATAACTAACTACCACATGTTTCAGCTAGGATCACCTTAATGGTTCTTCAGTGACTGGCCATAGGGGTCCAAAATAAGACCCAAATCACCCTAAGAATTTTGGTGTGATGGCTAATCCTCTATTGGTATCAGAGCTGGGTCTTGAGGTTGAGACCCATAGAAGCTGGTGGGCCTGATACATCTCTCCTTAGAGATAACTAGATGCCAAGTGTTTCAACCAGGATCACCTCGATGGTCCTTCAGTGACTGGTCATAAGGGTCTGGAAGAGGACCCAAATCAGCTTGAGACTTTTAGTATGATGGCCAGTCCTTTATTGGAGGACTGGCTGTCACACCAAAAGTCTTAGGGTGATTTGGGTCCTCTTTTAGACTGTTATGGCTAGTCATCAAATGACCATCAAGGCGATCCTAGCTAGAACACATGGCAACCAGTTATCTCTGAGGAGAGATGTATCAGGCCCACCAGCTTTTGTGGATCTTAACCTCAAGACATGGCTCTGATACTAATAGAGGACTAGCCATCACATCAAAAGTCCCAAGGTGATTTGGGTCCTCTTTCAGACCCCTATGACTAGTCACTGAAGGACCATTAAGGTGATCCTAGCTGGAACATGTGGCAGCTGGTTATCTCTGAGGAGAGATGTATCAGGCCCATCAGCTTTGTGGGTCTCAACCTCGAGACCTAGCTCTGATACCAATAAAGGATTGGCCATCACATGAAAATTCCTAGGGTGGTTTAGGTGCTCTTCTAGACCCCTATGGCTAGTCACCAAAGGACCATTGAGGTGATCTTGACTAAAACACATGGTAGTTGGTTATCTCTAAGGAGAGATGTATCAGGCCCACTAACTTCTACAGGTCTCACCCTCAAGACCTGGATTTGATAATAATAGAGTAATAGCCATCACACCAAAAGTCTTGGGGTGATTTGGGTCCTCTTCTAGACCCCTATGGCCAGTCACCAAAGGACCATTGAGGTGATCCTGATTGGAACATGTAGCAGCTGGTTATCTCTAAGGAGAGATGTATCAAGCCCACCAGCTTCCACAGGTCTTAACCTCGAGACTTAGCTCTGATACCAATAGAGGACTAGCTATCACACCAAAAGTCTTGAGGTGATTTGGGTCCTCTTCTAAACCCCTATGGCTAGTCACTGAAGGATCATTGAGGTGATCTTGATTGGAACACATTGCAACTAGTTATCTCTAAGGAGAGATGTATCATAATAGGACCTAGTAGATGTAACTAGGGTTTAGACAAAAATATATATATTTGAAATTACTATTTAATTTTGAATTTTTAAGGGAATATCTAATTTTAATATGCTAGTAAAAATTCAAAAAATTGTTAAAAAATTATTGGAAAAACATTGGGACCTAGTATGGGAAATTAAGGTTTGAAAGAAAATTATTTTAAAATTTACTACTAAATTTTAAAATTTTAAATGAATTTATGATTTAAATCTTCAATTAAAAATTCAAAAATTTATAGAAAAAATTAGTAGGAATATTGCCCTAGGGTTTTTAGGGTTTCTATGTACAAATGAAGTAAGTTAGGTTCACCAAATGATTTAACAATTTTTGGAATATTGGTGTATTATTCCTAATTTAGTTAAAGAGTCTAGATTGATAAATCAATAAATAATATACAAAAAATAAGCTACTAATTTATGAAATTTATTTATAATTAGAGTTTTTTTAAAAATAGTAATAAGAAGGAGAAAATAAGACTTAGCTTAAAATATGCTGATCTAACTGCGAAAATATATGATATTCACTATGTAGGTTTAGGACACTATCGCAAATAAGATTTTGAATTTCATTTTTTGATTGGATAGAAGCATAAAAAGTGAATAAGAGTGGCACCAATGTTGTAGTCCTTGTCTGACATTGTTTTCCTAAGGATCTAAGCTTTTTGGTTTTTGTTTGGTAGGTCTGTGTGACCCTGTCTCTAAAGTTTCAACAATCAGAAGTCTGTAGAGCTCCCTATTGATCAAATTCTTTCTTTAAACCCTATCTTCCATTATTATTTGACCAATTTTGAGTAAGATGGGGGGTTAGTGTGTGTAATATGCACTATATGTGCTTCACACCTCATGTGTGGGCATGTTACCTACATATTAATACTCCAAAGAGGGATAAAGCCATATGTAGTTCTCTCTTTAAAAGTGCTTGGTGTAATTATGATATGAGAATGCATGGAAAGGCTAAACTAGGTGTGCATGAGATGACTAGGGGATGGTGTAAGGATTTTAATAAGCTAGAAATAATATTATATTATTGTATACAAATAATAGGGAAATGTGTTTGAGTAGTCTTGCTTTCTTTATGATATTTACCAACCCTTTCCAAATGATCTTTGAATAAGCTTTTATAGGGATCTATTTGTCATGGATTGAATTTACTCATGTTAGGCTAACAAAGAGAAGGATGGGGAACCAAAAACAATTGACGATTAGGGATATAAATGAGCTTGGACAATAACAATAAAAGAAAACAAGAGTGGCATTAGTGTTATTATCCTAGTGTGGTACTATTGTCTTGGGTAGATGAGACCTAGGGGGATGGATTGGTCATGAAAAGAGGGTCTTGGCTCAGCTAAGATTAGGTATAAAAGGCTACAGATGAATAGGAATCAGTGAAAATAAGCCTATTAGGGTCATGAGAGCAAGCAAGAGGGACCTATGGGTTAGGTGTCATTAGCCATGCTCAAGTTACTAGTTTTTGCATTTTATATGACTACACTTAGCATTATAGATTCTCTCTACAAAGCTAGGAATAACAAGCCCAGATATAGATATGACATCTATAATTCAAGATATTCCTAGATGGGTGCCAACATCACCTTAGTATTAGCCATAAGCCCTAGTAGGTTGGACATTAAAATCTCCCAAGTGCCAAGTAGGATGGACTTCTCCATCTCCTCAGTATCAATATCCATGGAACCCTATGTCACATCAACAATAAAAAACTATATAGGTTCCATATTATCCCCAAGGAATGTACATGGGATATGATGGTAAAAAATAATAGGGTTGGGGTTCTCCTTAGAGTAATAGATAATATTAGGGTTCTTAACAGTCATGTTTGGGATTCCAGTAAAAGGAGGATATAAAGGAGGATACTAAGGTGGATATTGAGGGCACAATCATAGACATGATGAATGATAGGGGCATCAATTAATTTTTTGTTACTTCTAGGGGAGTGCAAGCACTTCACAAAAAATTTCCCAACTAATCCTTAAAGGCAAATGTGTTGCATTTATTTTAGAGTTTTAGAACAACACTATGCTAAAGATTGTCCAACATTATAAAATCATAGAAAAGAGAGTCCTGTGTGAAATGTGAACTTGATAAATTTGCATCTCAAGGATCTTGCATTTATATAATCAATTACCTAATATAATCATGTAGAGTAGGGATTACATCCCTTAAAAATGATACAAGATCAAAGAATCATAAAATTCCAATAATATAAATATATTGACCCTATGAAAAAAGGGGTTTTATGTACCAATTTTCTCAAGTTATACAAAACATTCAACAACAAGTTGCGTCAGATGGTGAATTTAGAACCATTGATGCACAGATGTATAAACAAATTATGAGCATCATGAGATAGGAGGGATTAGTTACTTCCTTGACCAACCTTATGAAAATATTAATTACTCTCATAAATGAAGACATCTCATAAAATATTATAAATATTTTTCACAATTTATTGGAGTGAGCACATAGACGTCAACAACACACTGATAAATTAGTATGGTACATGAAGACTAATAAGACTTAGGATGTTGAATCCCACATGGATATTAAACTAGCATGATATGAAGTACCAGACATTGTGTTTTATTTTAGAAGCACAGTCTAAAAGATCCCTTGGTCCACATGGGAAGCTATTGGATGATTGAATCTCAATTATAGTCTAGTAACATTGAGTATCACAAACTATGGTAGAGTAGAACCTATTGCTTGACTAGAGAATGTGTAAATAAAAGTTTTTGACCTACGTTTGCATAGATATTTTAAAGTGATTGACATGGATACTAATTAAAAACACCACCCTATGTTGATTGGTAAAAAGTGGGACTATGACGGTTAGATGAACATTAATACAATGTAAAATTATTTGGAGGTGCACCAAAGGGATAAAATTATCAATATAATCATAAATAAAATTGAGAACAAGCCATACATCACACTAAAATAT
Organism: Torreya grandis; assembly: GCA_037957365.1. NCBI lineage: Eukaryota > Viridiplantae > Streptophyta > Pinopsida > Cupressales > Taxaceae > Torreya > Torreya grandis. The sequence continues at coordinate 7,713,321 of JARHVA010000120.1, read as the reverse complement.
ATAGATTTATCCTTCACCTATAGAGATAATAGTTGGTTCAAGGTGGGCATAATATCTAAACATAACGCATTATGAGCTATTGAGTATCAATTTTTTCATCCAAAAATGGAACCCAAACATCAACTACAACAAATTGATCATCCTTATTCTAAACCTGTGATAACAAAGGTATAATTTCTATAGTTACAAAGAGAATAATGTAATTCATCTAACCTATACAATCACCAACAAGGTCTGAAGTGGATTTCTTGTACAAAGTATGTGTGATGAATACAGACTATATTGTGTAAACAAAATAAGGTATTTTACCTTGGGAAACTACGTCTTTAATCAATGGTGATTTAGATACCCACATGTTGAATTGGGTAAAAGGAGATCATTATGTGCATCTGATGCACATGATTTATGATACAGAACACCAAATACCTTATTATGTTGTAACTAATAACTTTGACCAATTAATTCTTAGACTAGAACATCATGTGCCTAATATAGACCAGAGGGTGAGTGCATTAAACTATGCATTAAAGGGAACTATTGTGACTTGGTGGGCAGTTCAAAGAATAAACTAGTTGCAATGGGATGAGGCTTGTATATTTTTACAAGCTCAATTCTAAATGCCTTCTACCATCATGCAACATTGTCCATTTTTTCAAAAAGGGTAAGGTTTAGATATGCACATCCATAGGTGTGTAGATGTATAGCTTTTTTAGGGTGTAGGACCCAAATATTGGATTCATGTATTTAGGTATACATTGACAATGCTTCTTATAACATGATATATGCATCAAGAGTACATAAGGGATACTAAGAATTGGTTTTAGTTCCAATAATATTTTATTCAATCATTTGTATTTGAGGATGAGAACCCTATGGTATACCAAACCCTATAGAAATTGAATATATTCTTATGGTATAGATAAGTAGAGGATCTGAGTAGTGCACTAGACTCTATTTCATAAGAGGAAGTGGATAAGGACATGTGAACATGCTATAAGGAGAATAAACAGAGAAAATTTTCTAATAAAATCTTATAATCAAATTATCGATAAGGAGGAACACACTGAGTCTATTGATAGTGATGAGGACTTGGATTTGAAGGGATTCTTTGAGCTAGGGCAAGTAGTGGAAGAGCATAGAGCCAAGGTTACAAATAAACAACTATGAAATCTTAATATTTAATAGCGATAAGGACAAAGAACAAAGCAATACTCCATTCTAAGTGGATCCAACAAAATATATCAAGAGCCACTAAGTAAGTTGGTAGGGAATATTGAGATAGAATTTGTACAAAAATTTGTAACTTTAGGCAAGTATCAGATGTAGAATGATATTTTAGATGGACTGTAATTATTGTGAGATTACCATGATGCATTTCCAATAAAGTTTTCTGAAGTGAAATGGGTAGAACCTTCCTTATGGGAGACGTACATAGAGCTAAAAGAGTGTGCATGGCCTATAAAAAAGTTCCCCTAAAGGTTAAACCCCAACATGAAGTTGAAGGTAAGTTCCCCTAATTTATCTCCATGATGCATTTGTGTTTCTCTTTTCATGAGAGCCTTTATTCTAAAAATTATTTTAGACTATCATGATATGTATTTACTTTAAATTTAACCCCCATTAGAGAAAGTAATTTATTTTTACCACATGAAAATTTTCCAATATTTATTTCCCATAAATTGGTTTCATTAAATAATTATGCTTGAGTTGATGAATTCAAAATTCATTGTGATTAATTTTAAGCACGAGGACAACACCCATACCATGCCCCAATGCATCACATTTTATAATTAAGTTTTTGAAAAATATCAAATGGCTAGGACCAAAGTAGTAAACATGGCCTCCATAAGCTTCTCAAATTACTTGGTGGTTGCCTCATTCCAATGGAAGGAGTTCTTAAATATATTTTTGTGTGGTGTTGTTATGTTGTGATAATTTTTGATAAATCTTTGATAATATCTCATCATTCCTAGGAATCGTAAAAGGTTCTTGATGATCTTAGGTACTTTCATTCCAATATTTCATTGATCTTATGGGGATTAAACTTGACATATTCATGAGATAAAATGTGTATTAAATATTCTAACTCTCTAAAGGCATGTTTTGATAGATTTCCATAAAGTTGATGTTGTTTGAAAGTTTTTAAAACTAGATCCACATGGTGTAGATGTTCCTCACATATTTTGTTGTATAATAATATCATGAAAGAATACCAAAGAAATATTTCACACGAATGGGTTAAATATAGAAATTATAATTTTTTTAATGCAGATGGGGCATTCTTTACATTAAAAGGCATTAATAGAAATGCATAATAGCCCTCATGTTTTCTAAAATATGTATTTGGAATATTTTCCTTTTTTATTATGAGTTATTGATATCTTGATCTAAGATCTAATTTTGTAAAATAAATATCACCATTTAACTCATATAAAAAATCATCAATTAATCGAATATGAAGTGAACTTTGATAGTAAATTTATTCAATTCTGAGTAGTCTAGACACATGTGCCAAGTTTCATACTTCTTATACACCATAACTACTATAGGGGAATATACACTCTATGTTTAATAATTCTATATTCCAACATTTCTTATATGATAATTTATATTAATTTTTTTGTATAGTTTGATATGGTTTGGTTGGATTCCTGATATAAATTTAATGGTGTGATTGTGGTCCCTTTTGTGTGGTATTCCTTCTAGTTTATCACCCAAAAACATGAAATGCTTTCCCACAATATCGCGAAGACTCGATGATGACAATTTTTATTCTTGCTTTGCTTCTAAAAAAAATAATTGTGCCACATAAACTATTGAGCCTTTTTTAATTGATGAGAAATTATCATTAATGTTGATTTTATTGTGACCCTCTTAATTCAAATGTCTTTATTTCACAATAAAAATTTATGAATAGTCCCTAAAAGTTTATCTCGATCATTCCCAAAGTAGTGATCCATTAGAATATAATATCAATTCCTACCATGGGAATGGATAACATAGGACTATATATCAAGTAGTCCCCCATGGTGAGTTTAAAACTATGGTATTTTCTTTAACAACTGACCCTTATCCAAAATCATGACTTGAAATTCTAGAGCTGGGTATACAAAATAATTTAAATGTGTAACCATCTTATTGTTGATGAAATTATGCGTACTAATTAAGTTAATCAACACTCTTGATATTTATATTTTAAAAAGACCACTACCTTGAGTGCTTGAGGGGTGTTAATGCACAAAATTTCATGGAAAGAGGTCATCAGAGGTGGATATTTTGATTCTTCCTCTAGATCTTGTGATATATCAACTTTGTCTTATTTTATGGAGCCTTCATTAAAGAGAGATTATTTATGGTACATTTATATAATCTAATATATTTTATATCATAAGTGTATCATTACAATTTTTCAATTTTTTATTTCATTATCTAAGGCATTAATCAAGCTAGTTAGGGGAATGAGGTGCAATGGTGCTATAATCTCTAATGCTAGGAAATGCATGTCTCTTATTGGTCATAAACTTTCCTCCATCTTATATTTCAAGACAATAGAATCATATATAATGCACAAATTGAATATTTTTACCTCATGCTAAATGTTTCCTTGATTCCTCCCAAGAATAGGTTGCTTATGTTATCCTTTGTAACCTTATCCACTCTCATGGATAGGGTTTGAAATTGTTGAATATAATATATGACTAGACTTGTTTGTTATAGATTTTATAATACTCTGAAGTAGTTCTTCATTGGATTTTTAATATAAAATGCTTGTATCTCCTTTGTGAAGATTGACCAATTAATGTTGAGGCTTATATTTCTTTTGTTCACAAATATAGCGATACCAAATATATTTCTCAAGTTTTAAATATAGGGATACCAATATAAATTTTTTTGCACATGGAATCTCATTTAAGTAGAAAAAATCTCCATTTGGGTGATTTAAGTGAGCAAATCCATTCCATCAAATCTAAACATGTCCACATGTGGTAAAAATTTGTGTGAACCTAAGGTATTATTAGAAATGTGTTGATGTCACCCTATATTTGAATTAGGATTAGGCTATTATATTGATCCATCACGACTAGGATGTGGAGTTGATGGTTATAATGTGATTTAATTGTTGAAGGAATCTATGAACCACTTCATTTTCTTATCGATTCAAATTATATCATCTTTTTTCCCATTTCATTATCTATTTTTTGCAAACCCTTATCAAGTCATCCCATGTATTCCTCCACATTTAGTAACTTCTAATTATAAGTCTCATTCAAATGCATATATGAATATGCCTCCTATTTTTTAGGATTATTCCTTGGTGTGTATACTTTATTTTCCTTGCCTCTAGTTTATAGCTTGACATGTTGTAACTTGATTGGTCTAGAATTTTATTTTCACCTTTGACCAAACATTGACCATAATATTTATGAATATGGTCAGCCTCAAATTAAAAAATTCAAGGAATATATCCATAATAAATTTTTGTAAACTTTCTCAAAATGTAAGAAAACTTGAAAATGTCAAAAAATTATAGATGATAGAGGAGATAATTTATTAAAAAAACATAAAAACCTTAATAACTTAGTAAAAAAAGACCACAAAGATCTAAATTATCAAATATAGCCTCCTTTCTTAAGTTTAAAACTTACCTTAAGTAATCATAATTAAATTCATAATGGTTTGTGAGATAAGTATGATTTTTAAAAATAAGGTTTCTACCATAAATTAGATCAAAAGAAGTTTGTCTTGTTTGAAAATATTGATAATTGATTCATTTAATTGTCACAGTGTGCCTCAAAACCTTTTACACAAATTGAATTTTTGATATCATTTGTCATGAAAATATTAGATATAGCTAAATAATAATAGATTAGATCTATAGCGTATAATGAAAGCAGAGTAAAGTCTAGAAATATAATTTTGAACCAATTTGAGGGGGGCAACCTCCACAACTTTTTAATAAGAGCATAATTCAATATCATGATATATGAGAGCCTTGATCATCCTTATTTATATATATGATGAGGTAGGGTCATACCCATTTGTATTAATTAGATCAGATTAATAAAGCATATAAAATTAATGAATGAAAAGATTGTTAGGTTGTGGAGCTAAAAGCTTCACCAGGATGCAAACGGAGGAGGTTGCTAAGGTGCAGAGCAACTGACATCAGTTTGATCAATTGAAGTTGGTCATATCCAGTTATAGAGCAATTGACATCGGTCAGGAGTTGGCTGATGTCGGTCATCTCCAAACAGACAGGGACCGACATCGGTCGCCTGTGCGGTTCTAAAACTACGAGTTTCACAGACAGTTTGTTAAAGAACCAATTGTTTTCATGTTAAAAGATAATTTTAGTCTTGAGTTGCATGTCTAATTATTGTAATTAGGTGTCTAATTATTGTTTGCATGAGATCTATATAATAGACTCATGGGTTGTACTGTAATTAAGGTAAGAAAGAGTTTCTTCCAATTGTAAGATCAAGTTGATTTGCAGGTTGTGCAAGATCAGGTAGAAGATCTACATGGTAAGTAAGGTCATTTGATTTGCAAGTTGTTGTAAGTTCATGGGAGATCTACTTGGAGTACTTTGAGTACTTGTGTACTGACGGTGTTGTTACTGACTGGTTGGAGGTGAACAACAACTCTGTGTTTGAGTTGTGTGTTGTGACCATAATTGAGAGAGAACTCTTGATTGAGAATTACTGTGAGCCCTAGAGGTGTGGGAAGCCTCATAGGTGTGAGAAGAGTGTGGCATCTTATTGATTATATTTTCTTTCTGGATGAGTTGAATACAAGTTTGTATTGTCTCTCAAATTTTGTGTTGTTGCTAGTTTCTTGTTACTTTTTACTTCTAGTTTAATTTCGCGTTTAGTTGCTTATAAAAGGTAATCAATTGTGCTCCTAGATCCTAACAAGTTCATGAGAGATCTACTTGGAGTACTTTGAGTACTTGTGTACTGGCAGTATTGTTACTAACTGGTGTAGAGGTGAACAACAATTCTGTGTTTGAGTTGATTATTGTGACCATAATTGAGAGAGAGAACTCTTGATCGAGAATTACTGGAAGTCCTAGAGGTGTGGGAAGCCTCAGAGGTGTGAGAAGAAGTGGCATCTTCTTTATTATATTTTCTTTCTAGATGAGTTGAATACAAGATTGTATTGTCTCTCATATTCTGTGTTGTTTCTAGTTTCTTGTTACTTGTTACTTCTGGTTTAATTCCACATTTAGTTGCTTATAAAAGGTAATCAATTGTGCTCCTAGATCCTAACAAAGTGGTATCAGAGCTAAGGTTGCAGGAGCAGGTTTGTGTTTGATTACAAGTCACTCTGAGGGGTTTCTAATTGAGTGGGAGTAAAGCAATGGCAGAAGAAAGTAAGCTAAGAATGGAGAAATTCAATGGCACGAATTATCAATTATGGAGGATGCAGATAGAATATTATCTGTATCAAAAAGGATCTATACTTACCATTGGGTGGGGATGGAAGCAAGTCCATGGATATGAAAGATGAAGAATGGAATGTTCTTGATCGAAAGGCTCTGGGAACTATAAGGTTGAGCCTGGCATCGTCTGTGATTTCCAACTTATCACAGGCTAAGACAACGATAGAGTTAATGGGATCTTTGGAAAATTTATATGAAAAACCCTTAGCTTCGAATAAGGTATTTCTTATGAAGCAATTATTTAATTTGCAAATGCAAGAAGGTGGATTGGTACATAGTCACCTTAGTGATTTCCATGGATTAGTAAATCAGTTAGTTTTAGTCAATATTGTTTTTGATGATGAAATTAAGGCTCTCTTAATCTTATGCTCATTACTTGAAAGTTGGGATAGTTTGGCAATGGCAGTTAGTAATATTGTGTCTGCTTCAAATATCTTGAAAGTGGATGATGTTTTTAGTGTAATCTTGAATGAAGAAATTTGCAATAAAAGCACAGGTGAATCATCAGGGAATGCTTTGAGTGTTGAAAGTAGGGGAAGGCAAAGAGAGAAGATTGAGCAAGGGAAATCAAGGTCAAAGATGGGTAGGAGATCTAGATCTAGGCCTGGCAGGAAAATCTGCTAGAATTGTGGAAAGAAAGGGCACATAAAGAAAGATTGTTGGTTGGAAGAAGATCAGCATGAAGGAAATGAAGAAGCAGGTGTTGCAGGTATTGTTGTAGGTATCGTTGCATAGGATGCTCTTGTATGTTCCTTGGATAAAGTGGAATCTTGGGTTTTAGATTCTGGTGCCTCTTTCCATGCAACCCCAAATAGAGCATCTTTTCATGATTATGTCCAAGGGGACTTTGGAGAGATTTATTTAGGGGATGGTAAGCCTTGTCAAATGGTTGGCAAAGGGAAAGTGCAACTAAAATTGTAGATGGGAAACACATGGGTGTTGAAGGAGGTCATGCATGTCCCAGTCCTGAAGCGGAACTTGATTTTTGTTGGAAAGTTAGGTGATGAGGGATGCACAGTAACTCTCACAACAGACTCTTGGAAAGTTACCAAGGGTGCACTTGTTTTAGCAAGAGGTAAGAAAGTAGGTACTCTTTATCTATCTACTTGTATTACTGATTCTCCTTCTGGTTTATCTACTTCAGTTGTAGATTCAGAGATGTGGCTTCATAGGCTTGGTCACATGAATAAGAAGGAGATGCATGTTCTTGAGTCAAAGGGTAAGAGTTCAGATCTGGATAGCATAGATTGAGATTTCTATAAGCAACAGAAGAAAGTGAGGTTTCTTGAAACTACTGCTACAAGAAAGGATCAGGTTTATTGCACAAAGATGAAATCTGATGTTTTTGACAAGAACAGGAAAGCCTTGGTGTTCAATAAGAAGATGATGAATAGAGATCATTCACAGGGGATGAAGAATTTTGAGCAGGGCAGTTTGAACAAGGGTTTGATTCAAAGTAAGCTCGCAGGTAAAAAGTCATCACTCACAAGAAAACACAGGTACTGACGTCAGTCAGGTGGAACTGACATCAAATAGACAGGCATCGACATTGATCATGTGCAGATAGGCAGAGTCAATGGTGTCGAGTAGGTGGAGACCAATGTCAGTCAGGGACCCGACGTCAGCAGTCAGGTCAATTGCATGGAACTGACGTCAGTCAGATGTAGACTGGGAGGTGACCGAGGTCGATCACTATCAGAACAAATTTTGGGCAGACAACAAGCTGTCAAGGAGTCTCAAATGCCCATGTGGAGGACTAAAATGGTAAGTAAGCCTCAAATTCATTATTCCCCTTCTTTACACTACTTGTTGCTCACTGATGGTCAAGAACCAGGAAGTTTTAAAGAAGCAGAGCAGGTAGAATCCATGAAACAGTGGGAGCATGGCATGAATTCTTTGGAAGAGAACCAAACGAGAGATTTGGTAGAGTTGCCATCCGGGTTAAAGAAGAGAGAGAATGGATACGTGAGATGGAAGGCCAGGGCATATGGTCTTGAGAAGGCTGCAAGACAATGGTGGTTTGACAGGTGTATGACAATTACCTTTTATAAGCAACTAAATGCAGAATTAAACCAGAAGTAACAAGTAACAAGAAACTAGAAACAACATAGAATTTGAGAGACAATACAATCTTGTATTCAACTCATCTAGAAAGAAAATACAATAAAGAAGATGCCACTTCTTATCACACCTCTGAGGCTTCCCACGCCTCTAGGACTTCCAGTAATTCTTGATCAAGAGTTCTCTCTCTCAATTATGGTCACAACAATCAACTCAAACACAAAGTTGTTGTTCACCTCTCCACCCGTCAGTAACAATACTTCCAGTACACAAGTACTCAAAGTACTTCAAGTAGATCTCCCATGAACTTGCAACAACCTACAAATCAAATGACCTTACTTACCATGTAGATCTTCTACCTGATCTTGCACAACCTGCAAATCAACTTGATCTTACAATTGGAAGAAACTCTTTCTTACCTTAATTACAGTACATACCATGAGTCTATTATATAGATCTCATGCAAACAATAATTAGACACCTAATTACAATAATTATAAATTAGTGGTTTTAATTTTGTTGAGGGTTCAATTTCTACTGTAAATACTTTAATATTAGTCTATTTTAAGTGCTAAGAAAACTATGTAACTTCTTTAATGTTAGTATTTTGAATTTAAATACAATGGGTATATTTAAATGTTTAGATTATTATGTCCCCAATAAAATATTATTGATATGCAAGTACTTTAATCTATCTTTAAGAGTAGTCTAATTGTTAGAATTATTGTTCATGGGTGGTGGATTTAAGTTGTTAAACTGGATTGAATGTATCCTTCATTTAAATTTAAATCTTAAATAGTATCTTGTCACATATAAAATTGATATTATGTTAAAACCTCATCATTTTATTAATATTTATGAAGTTTAGTTAATATAAAAATAATATTATCTTAATTTGTTGCAACAAAATGGTGGTCTTTTATCAGAGGTTCTGGGTGGGTTTTAGCAAAAAGAACTAGAGTAGAAGAATAGTTGATCCTAAGTGACATATCTATGGATTTGGGAATCTCTATAACATAATGCTGGTCTTTTTTTTCAAGTTTTAAATGGGTTATGGTGAAATCACCCCCAAGAACTTGCTTCACCTTGTGAGGAGACTACTCTATGTGGAAGACTTACCCTTTATACTCTTGATTTCTCATGGCATTATCATAAGAGATCTTGTTTCATATAGTCTGATAATTGTAATGTTATTTCCTTATCCCCTTAGGAAAGGGAGAAAGCTTGAAGGTTTTATTCTTTACTTTCTATTTTTCAAAAAACCTACTAGGCGAGAAAGTCTTAAGTTAACCCTGTGCTTACCTTGTGTGAAATTTTATATCTATTTGTGTTTTCAATACAGTGAGTTTGCAGTTAGGCATCATTTTATCACTAAGAAGGGCTCTAGTAGAAGAATTGTATAATTAAAATGAATATAACCGCTGTAAAATAGTTTATTGGTCTATGAAGTGGACCTATTTCAAATCTACCTCACAACAGGGATCACTAGATTTAAAATACATTTTGAAAAATATGGTGTTGACCCTAAGTTGGTTAATCCAATATATAAATATTTCTTTTGAACAACATGTTTTAAAAATCTCTTTTCTAGAGATTCCTTTCAAGTCATTTATTTTCTCTATCAATTAGTGTTTAAGTTTAATTTCTGATGTAATTGTTGTTTAATTGGATTGAAAAATGTCTTTGCTAATTCTTAAAAAAAAATTTAATATTTCAAAAAAATTTAAAAAAAATTAAAAGAAATCAAATTGTTATAACTTTCAATCTTAAAATATTCTGAGTGCTTTCAAATAAAATAAAAATAATCAAATCATTTTAAATTTTAATATTAAAATATTCTAGGTCCTAGATAACTATGTCTAAAGAAATATTAAATTAGGGGTTATCCAATTTTATATTTATGAGATTTGAGTACCTATGTTTTTTAAGTCATTGTAAGAGTATTCATAGTATTTTAAGCATTTTTTTATTAGAAGAAAATAAATTTATAAGGTAGTTTTAAATTTTTCATTCTCAAAATATAATTAAATTGGTTTAAATATATATTTATATTAGTTAAAGGTCCATTCAAATTAGTCTAATAATGAAGAACTTGTGCTTTTAAAAAAAAAGGCTCAAGTTTAAATCATAAAGATTTTTCTTTTTTATTTAATTTTTTGGATTTTTTTATTTCTCTAGCACCATTCTCCATCAATAAAATTTTTGGAGTTCTAATTTTATAGAAATCTAATATCTTTCATTTATTTTTATTATTTCAATTTTTTTAATTTCTAGCTTACGAGTTGATGTAATAGTGAAGAATTTAGTTTTTTTAAATAAAAGTCATCATTTCAAATCTCGTAGGGGTAAGGTATATATATTTTATAGTGAATTTTAAAAGGATTTTTCTTTCATTTTTATTGGTATTTTTTTAGTGTGAAATAGAAATGAACGTCTTGTATTTGAAGTATATTGTAGACCTTAAAAAAGACTTTCCTTTTCCTTTCATTGGTAAAATTTTTTTAGTGTACAATGGACCTTAAAAAGGACTCTACTTTTCCTTTCTATTGGAAAAGTTTTTTAAATCTAGCATACAATGAATCTTAAAAAGGACTTTCCTTTTTATTTCCATTGGCAAACTTTTTAGAGTATGTAAATGTGTTATAAATTTTTTCTTGTATAAATATTTTTTATTTTTTTCTAATAATGTCTATGGTATGCAAAGTTTAAAATTGGTTGTCATTTAAGCATTTTTAATAGCTAGATTTAAAATGTGCATATTTTAAATTTTCCCATTTAATTTAATATACATTTTAAAAACTCAAGTGTCGGTCTCAACACTTCCTCATCTATGTTGAAACTTTATTGATAAAATTGCAACCACCATAAGCCATGTTATATGTCAGTAATTATCAAATTTTTATATGGAAAAGACCTAGAAATGGATGCGTGTTGAAGTTGACCTTTTCCCATGACCTTAACAAGTATTTTGAAATTCAAGTCAATGTAAGGAGTATTGTCTATTAACCTACCAAACACATGTTTTTGGTGCCAATTATCTGAACATAAAATTAGAGATTATCCTTTGTATGCCTCTCCAAACAAAAAAAATGTCAAACCCATCTATTGAAACCCCTCAATTTAATGCTGAATGAGGTTGGACCATTTTTGGTGAGTACAAAAATGGCCATAATAGGGCATGGAGACAAATCATGTTTTAGGGATGTCCATTACAAGAGTTACAAAATTAAACCTTGATTTAGGTCCTTGTTCGTAGGATATATCCAAAGAAGGGGTGTCAATCACTCAAACTTCTAGGGAAAATTTTTAAAATCAAATTAAATCATCTAAATATGTTGAAAAAACTTTGTTTTTCAATACACCTCTAGCTACAAATTCTATTTTAGCTTATCATGTTACCACTCAAGATATTTCTCAAGATTCACAAATGAGTCCCTATAATGATTCTCCACACAAGGTGTCACCAAGAAACTTTTGTAGTCCACCTCATCAGTTAGAGGAGGGAAAAACTATACAAATACAAGAGGCTCATTTCAACTTAAATAGTTTATACAAACAATCTGACAATATTTTTTTAAAATAGGTTTCGATCCCTTGATAACTTAGGCTCTAAGGATATGGTCCTTGGTGTTTGTAATCCATGAATTTATTATTATGAATTGTGTGGGGTCTCACAAAACCACATTACAAGCACATAGCACATGGTTTTTGACATTACTTTCCAAAAAAGGACATTTTGGCATGGAAGAAATTAATGTGGAAGGATTTTTTCTCATAGCTATCAGTAATGTGATTTGGAACATTAATTTAATGCTAAATAGTAATCATGATCCAAGGTGTGGAGTTATTAATTTTATTTATCCAAAATAATGGATTCATTATGTGGCTTATGGGTGTGATCCCTAGAACCATGTTCTTTGGGCATTATTAAATATTGAGAATCATTATTTCACTATAATCAATATTTACATATATAATTATTTTACCCTAATTTTGTTTAAAAAACCTTAATAGCATAAAAATTAGTTGAATAATTTAGATTGATAAATATGAAAATCAAGCATTCATTTAAATGTAAAATAATGAAATTGATTGCAATGATTTGACAAGTAGCATATGTTAAATATAGTGAATACAACAAGGGGTGGGTACTTAGATTTTTTTGTTGAGTGTCTGACTATGATTATATTCTAGAAGTGAAAAATAGAATAAAGTAGGCTTATGAATTATTTGATTCAATAAGTGTGTTTATGTCTGTGCAAGTTTAGTTTTGTCTAATTCGGATTAATTTTAATTTTTGATACTAACATGTAGTGGTTGGTACTAACTTGTATAAAAAATATGGTATATAGTTATATTTTCACCTTTGTTTATCTCTAAAAGCTTTGTAGGTGTAATGATAAACCCTGATGATTCATGCAACTTCATAAATCAACATCCTTGACCTTGAAACCTTAGGTGTACTTATGAGGGATAGAAACCTAAAAAAAATAGGAAAGTGTAATCCACTAATCTACTATAATAACCCCTATTTGATGATTGATCACTACTTATGTGTCAGATACACTAAAGGAGGGAATCCAAGCCACACATAGTTATCCCACCTTGTGTGATTATGCATTTGTGCTTCTTTACTATATGTATGCAACTAGTGATTTGGAATTGATACTTGATAATGTTTTCTTTGACCTAGATTTGGTATCGGCTTATGACTAATCCTACTTATAGATCCACAATTTGTGAAGAATTTGGGTAGATTTTCTCAATGTGTAATAATTTATAAATGTGTGATAGATAAGTAACAAGTCCCCATATTAAGTGAGACATATATTTATATATATATGAGTACAATTAAATAACTTCTCATGCCACTTACACACTATGGAGATGGGTCAATACTAAAAGAAGTTCTAATTTTAAAAAGTAGCTATTGCTTGGAGAGGGTCAATACCAACCAATTTAGGTCAATATCAACTAGTGACACTAATCGAACATGACATTACCAACCCATGTACAAGTAGACAAAAATGAAGGTCTAGAGATGTCTGTGCATAATATTAGGTAGGTTTAAAATAGACAGTGAGGTTCTTATAGGTGTGTAACAATGTAACATAAGGATCAAACTCATAAGGTATCATGTAGCTATGACAGAATGGTGGATTATGATGAAATTGTTTCACTCAATTCATGTGTGGTAAATATGTGTTAAGCTTGTCATTTTAAAGTACTAACTACCACATTTTAGTATATAAAATTCCCCCTTTTTATTCTAGTATTATAATTTATAGAGTAAACTAAAAATATGTACCTAAGTTTACAACACACTTTGTCACTAAAATGATGATCCATTGTGTAGGTCACCAAATAGAAAAACATACAACAAGCATGTAGTAGTCAATGTCCACAGATACAAAGTTTTAAATATGAATTTGAAAATTTTAAAATTAAAGAGTAAGGAAGGAGTAAACCCCTGTGTTGGGGTAAACCACAATACCCTTGCAACTTGATGGAGATGATGTTTCTTTGTTAAATCATTGGATAAAGGTACTTTCTAATGAAAAACTCAAATATTTTTTCCTTTTGTTGAACCATTGATAAATGGGTAAGTACACAAAGTTGGGGGATAATTTCATGTACATTTTTAGTAAATCATACATGTTATTGTAGAATGCATACATGTATTTAAAAGGAGGCTCGATAATCACTAAGCCATAACACATGCATGTTATATAATGTAATAAAAATGTATTAATTATAATGCATACATGTACTTTATTTCTATTGTTAATAAATGCATTCATTATTGCTAGTGTTAATAATGCAAAAACACTACTTCTATTTAGCATAAAAATAAAAAACTACATCCAAATGCCACAAAACCCATTTCCCTTTGCCTTGCATCACTTGCTTACCCTCAAGTGTGGTATCACATTCAAATTTTTATGCCAAGAGGGTAAAACACATTGTATTTTATAGTTATCTCAACAAATCAACAATACCATTGTGAAGGGGAGGAAGCAATAAAAATTCAAACCTATTACCATGAAATTTTAGCAATGATTTTTTATTTCCATTATTTTTTATTTAAACTAGATTTATTTTTTGAACATATTGTTCAAGTGAAAGATAACACCCTCATAACCATACTCCTAACCTTCCTAAGACTCCTCTTAACCCTCCTTCTAATGCTCCTAACCATCATTCTAGCCCTCCTACAATTCCACAAGACTCCCATGCAGTCATGAAGATTTGGCTGCATGCATAGTCAAGAATAAAATAAAAATTGAAGATATAATTAAGAGAATGAGGGAACCCAATTCAAATAACACTCACCATACATAGTTGGCTACTACCCTAGAGTCAATACTATGAAAATTTTAATCAATAACTAGTTAAATTGAGAAATGGTCATCTTATAGGTATAGATGTAGGGATTTCTATGCTGACAAATTATTAGCATGTGAAGTGAAGTACAAACAAATAAAAAAAGACCAAATTTGTACCTTATTAATTGATCCATCAACAAATGCACCTTTTCCATTATAAAAATAAATGGTTCCCAATCCATCGATGCCACTATAATTTCATAAGAAATAGTTTTTGGGACTGATGGTGGATGGTTTTTTACTACACACCTTATAACAACCATGAGATTTTATTGTATTTTTTTAGGAACTCTATTATGAGTTTATCCTTAATGAGATTCCTAATTATTTTGACTACTCATAGTTTTAAGGATAAGGAAAAGGCTCTACACAAGATAGACCAGGGGCACATCATGCACCTAATCAATCAGCAGGATTCCCTACCCAAAAGCCACTTTATCTTGAGATATCCTCTATAGTGAAAAATGTCATCAAGATTGACACTTTGAATAGGATTCATGTGTTTACTGACACACTTGTTCAACATAAAAGTAATCTTTCTGAGACTGATGCTAGAGAGAGTGGACATGGGGGCACTCCACCTAGTGTGCATGCTTGATTTCACCTTTGCATTTCTTGTGGTGCTATACACACTAAACCTTCATATGATGATGGTCATGTTTCTAAGGGCCTAGATGCTATGGTTTTAACTGATGATTTTTTGGCACATATATTTCATGTGTAGGAATTAGAAAACATATATAGGTATCTTATATATTTAACATGATAAAATTTAGTTATATTTGTATTTAAAAGGTAACAATTAATTTACATATAAATTTAATAATATTTATGTTGAAAGAGGAGATAATACCATCATCTTCATAGCCAATTTTTATGCTATTTACTACTGCATTTATTGATGTTACTTAGTTGATGTTTACATGTACAAAGGTAGTTTTTCATTAATATTATACTTCATGTACATGTATTTATTTATATAGATCTATGCTCAACTAACAATCATATATTTTTTGTTTAGTTGATGACCACAATGGAGACTTATCCATCTATATGGGTTGAAACAAACATAGGCATTATTGTTTCAATTTCATCCCCATAGCCACTCACTGAAGTATGTTAACTTGTAATTTAAAGTTTTAAATATATATATATTTTTAATAATTTTACTCTATACTTGGAAATATACAAATTACATGAATGTATTGTATATGCAAGGTTATTTGATGACATCTGATAGTCCCATTCATATGATTAGCAGGGCACCTTCTCATGTTTTCCCCCTTTCATACTCCTTTGCATGCACCTCAACCTATCACTAACCCTGTTGAGTGTTAGATAAAAATTAAGCGTGACCATGAGATTGTGGTAAGTGCACAATTAAATAACTTTTTATTGGGTTAAAATTATTTTTTGAACTTGGTTGCATGTCTAGTATCTAAAGTTTATAATAGTATGTATATATGAATAGATTCATCTATAGGTGAGCGATGAGTTTAAAATGACTCACAATAGGTTTTTGGAGGAATCTAAGCCATCTGATAGATCTCCATCTACAAGTAAGGCATCTAAAGGAGAGTCTTCTTCGAAGAAGGAAAAGAGAGTGAAGTGTTTTAATGAGTATGAAATCTTAGATGATGTATTTTTTTGTATTTATATATGGAAATGTAATTATTTTTGGCATTGTATGCCTATATGATATTCACCTAACATTCTATGATGTTCTTATTATTTTTGTCATTGTATGCTTATATGGCATTCACTTGACATTCTATTATGTTATTATTGTGTATGCCTTTATGTATTTTATGGATATATAAATGTGTGTATGTGTTCACATTTTTTGGTGATAATATTTCTATATATGATTTGGCTCACATTATTATTTTAAAACTAAATTTGATGGTTGTGTGGCCATATTTAAATATGATCATCTTTAATATTTCCTTTGCGTAATAATTAAAACTAACTTAAAATCCTTCAATATATGTTGTAATTAAAACTATATGGGATAAAATATCATAACGTTTGAGATAGAGTCATATATTATTGTGAAGTTCCTCTCATGATTGGGCTACACCATTTGATGATTTTATTTGTGATCCTTAAATGAAATGGGGTACTATGCTTGGATATTTATGGACAATCTTGTCATACTTATTGGCTTTGTTGATAAAATTTCATGATTAGGTTGGTTTGTGTGTGGATATGATGATTTTCCATGATGTGCCAACTTCTATCCATCTTTACATTATTTGATAATCTATGGGCTAAAATATTTGAGATGTCATCCTTTGATAAATAGAAAAATGTCCTCCAAGTCACTTTCAAAACTTTATAAAATAGTGTTGTTTAGCATACAATTTGTACATAATTCGTAGACATTTGGTTTTAATAATTTGTTCCTTTTGGTGAGGAAAACCACCTTGATGCATGTTTTCACAACTGTTTAAGAGCTTGGAAACCCTGACAATAAATGTTGTCAACATTGAAGTGGTAGTTGGAGATATCCACCTTTGGTTCTTTGTGGCTGGAGTATATGGAAGTACCAACACATGTTCAAGGTGTTATATAACATGTGTAGGACTAATTTATTATCCTTTGATCATAACTCATGATCAAGAGACATGGAATACCTATTTTGGGCTCAAGAATTCCCTTCACCAATAAGAGATAATTATAGGTTTTTTTTGGCTAACTTTAGATATGCGTTTAAATAGAAACCATAAGTCATTTTAATAAATTTAAATAGAACCTACACAATGAATTTTTAATCCCTATAATTTCAAATCTAAATCACATCAATATGGAACCTTATATATGAATCCATGTGGTAGACTGCTACAATAATCGAGTCTTGAAATGTAACTTTTTGTACATAAAAGAGATAAGTTCTTGTCTTCCAACTGACATTTCCACCTCTTTGGTACATCCACATGCAATCCCATCACTTCAAATCACACATGATATAGGAAAATTACATGGGATACCATGACCATGGCCTCCAAATCCAACCAAGATGCATGTGTTTTCACAACTATTCAATAAGCTTGGAAACACTGATAATAAATAGTTGTCAATGTTGAAGTGGTAGTTGGAGAATAGCCACCTTTGGTGCTTCATGGCTAGAAAATGGCACTACCAACAAATTTGAGGTGGTAGATAATGTATAAGACTAGGTTATTGGCCTCTTAACATGCCCATTTGAGAGATAGAGTACCCATATAGCCTCAAGAAGTCCCTTCATAATAAGATAGAATTACAATTTTTTAAGCTAACTTCAGCGGCATGTAAAAAGGAAACTATTAGTCATTTTCATAAATCAAAAAAACCTTGACATGCATATAAGATCCCTATAATTTAAAACTAGATCATGTTAATGTAACCTTGGATATAAATTTTTGGCACATGTTATAGTAGTCAATCATGAAATGTAACTTTTTTTTATAGTGAAGGGACAAGTTCTTATCATCTAACTAAAATTGTTATCTCTTGGACCTCCACATGCAAATCCATCACTTTGAACACATATGATTATGAAAATGGAAAGTGATACCAAGACCAAAACCTTAAAATAAACCTATATGCATGTTTTCATAACTATTCATGAGCTTGGAAACATTTACAACAAATATTGTCAATGTTGAAGTGGTAGTTGGATATCTCCACCTCTAGTGCTTTATGGCTAGAAACTAGAACTACCAATATATATAGGGTGGAAGATAACATCTATGACTAGTTTATTTTTTCTAATGACACCTGATTGAGAGATAAAGTACCCATTCTAGCCTCAAGAATGCCCTTCATAATATGTAAAAATTGCAAATTTATAGGATAACTTCATACATGCGTAAAATAGAAACTATAATTCATTTTCATGAACCTAAATAACCATCATGTGTGTGTTGATACCTATAATTTCACCTAGGTCATGTTTATGTAACCTTGGAGATGAATCCTTGGCACACACTATAATAATCAATCCTAAAATGCAACCCTTTTATAGTAAAGAGACAAGTTCTTATCGTCTAATAGACATTTCCACCTCTAGGACCTCCTCATATAATTCCATAATTCCAAACACATTTGAATAGTAAAATAACACATGATCCCAATACCCTGACCTCTAAATCTAACCAGATGCATGTTTTCACAACTATTTTAGAGCTTGGAAACAATGACAACAAATGTTGTCAATGTTGAAGTGGTAGTTCGATATCTACACATTTGGTGCCTTGTGGCTAGAAATTGGCACCGTCAACACATATAGGGTGGTGTATAATGTCTAGAACCAGGTTATTGGCCTAATATAATTCTTGGTTAAGAGATAGTGTACCCATTCTAAGATTAAGAATGCCCTTCATAATATGAGGAAATTGTAGTTATTAAAGTTAAAATTAGATGCATGTAAAATGAAAATCCAAAGTAATTTTCAAAAACCAAAAGAACCCTCATGCACATGTAAAATCCATAAAATTTCACCTTAAATTCATCAATGTAATCTTGGAGACAAATTTTTGGCACACGTATAATAATCAATCCTAAAATTTAACATTTTTACAGTGAAGAGACAAGTTCTTGTCCTCCAACTAATATTTCCACTTGTTGAGGTCAACATACCCCCATTTCTAAAAAATGGGGACCCTTGTGTCAAATTGTACAAATTTTTACCTTGAAATAGAAAATTCACTTGATCATAGTATCATTAACATGTTTGCATAGTATTTTTATTTGAAGATCATCCACACTTGGTTTGGTTAGCATATTTGTACTTGATTCTAGTTTGCCCTTATCTAAATTTGCTAACTTTGGATCTCTATGTTTTCCATCTATAGGTCCAATAAGGTCTACTTGGAATGAACAATGCTTGGGTTTCATGATTTTAATGTTAACTTGATTATTTATTATCCTTTGGTCTATTTAAAATCAAATTGAGTTGTTAAACCCTTAGTCTAAGTTGAGTTTAAGTACTTCTTTTCAATTCAAAAGATAGTGGGCCCAAATAGATCAATAGTCCACATTGATTCATGGAAATTGACTTAATGGAGAGAGGAAAAGCTAGACTTTTCAACTAAATCTTTGAGAAAATAAGGGACCACCACATGGAAAAAGCATGATAGCCCATAGAAAGTGATAATGTAGAATGAAGAGAATAAATGAGGAAGTGCCAAGTGGCATAACCTCATAGACTAAGTATAGTGAGCAACCAATCACATACAATCCCTTGGATCGAGATCTAAAGGTGCACGTTAACTCGATGATAGATGATCCAATGGTGTGAAGTAAAAGTTGAAAAGTCAAGCCTTGGGTTTGTGATTAAAGCTCGATCACCTTTCAAAGATAAATGGTCCATGATGATTTTTTCAAAGATGATTAGATGGAACAAGATGAAGGAAGTATTTTTCAAAGGGAAATGGTCATTTTTTTAAAACATCAATGATCAACTACTGTGAAAGTGCCAGAGGGTGCCACAAAGATGCCACATCAGAGCCACATATGCTAGAATAGTTAGTTCAAGATATTTTGCAAATCTATGGTAAAATAAAGAGATTAAAGCATGATCTAAGGCATGAAACTCATAGTTTAAATAGTTACCACCATTAAATCACTATTTCAACCTTTAAAAAGGCCCCAAAATAGTCAAGCCATAGTTTAACCCTGTGATCACCTTGAATCAAGCTAGAAAACTTGAACTACCTTTAGTGTGAGCATCATTCAATCCAAAATAAAAGTGTGATCCACTAGTGAGAAATTTGAGATAAATTCATGGTCTGAATAGCTCAAAAATGCATTTTCCCTTAGAGGACGTGGAGCTCCACTTGAATTTAATAGCACAAGAAACTTGAAGTTAGAAAATGAAGATATTCTTCTTGTAACAAGATATTATATAAAATGAGGATGGTCAATTGTATAAAGGGGAGAAGGTGTTTTTTGGAGATAAAATAATTTGTAACTTTTGAGTGATTTAATGAAAGTAGGGAATTCTAAGAAGTTTGTCTCATTTGTTTGTATGAACTTCTATATGGTTTCTCTCTCAATTGTCTATTCTAAGTTTTATATTTGAATGGTCCTTATAGATTCTTGGTGTGCATCTTTGATTATAGAATTGCTAATTTATGCCTATGCAAGATTAGTTGAAGGTTATCTGGTTTACTTCATTTTATTTGCTCTGCATTTTTAGATATGCTTATGCTATCTTATTATAGGGGTGAAACTTTAAAGTAAGTTTGGGTTCTTATTTGCATTATTCCCACCTTCCTTAGAAGTTTGCCTAATATGTGATAGGATTTAGGCTTTAGATGTTTCACATTATACATTGGTTTCAAGTGTATGTCTTGATAATATTTAGAATTTTGAATGATGTTTGGAACAAAGATCATCAACACCTCTTTTCTACCCTACTCTTCCTTTCTCTCTTTTTTTAACTAGATAATCGTAGCATAATTTTCATTGTCAAATATCCATCTTAGATTTGTTATGGATCATAATTAAATATATTTAACATAGAATAACTCATAATTCACAAAGATCAACTATTTGACCATGGTGGTTCCCAACCACCAAATATTACAAATATTGTGAAACAGTCCACTTACTTTGACTCCATTATATCAATAGATAATATGATTATCACAACCTATAAATCATGCATTTAATTCTTAGGAATTATAAATGATAAGTGTTCCTTAAGCACACTGGGAACCCATGGTACACATTTAGGCATCAATAGGGAAAGCTCCATTGGTGGTAGAAGGAGGGCCCATCTACATAAGTCGATGTGAATTTGTGACAAAGATCGACATCCCTTGAAGGATTCAAAGCCCACAAGATGGAATTACCAAGAATCAGGACAAGGTCATGTTTAAAAACAAGAAAACCTCTAATTTCACTATAAGTTTATAGGAGGAAAAGATTTGACAAAGATAAGCACAAGATTTCAAGATCTCTGCCAACTTCTCCAATTCAAGGTGATCCTCTGTTCGATCCCTATCAAGGTATGTCTTGGCTGGGTGGTTATTCAATAAATATGCCAAGTGTAGTACACGACATTCCTCATAATCCTAAAAAATATTTTCCAACATTTAGTCTTAGTGGTATTGTAACTACTGAAGAGCACATTAAAAGTTTCAAAATTGCTTTAAGATTGTTGAATATAACTCATCAAGATGTAGCATGTAGATTATTTCATTTCAATTTCAAAGATGTTTCATATGAATCATTTGTAAACCTTCCCATAGATTACATTACCAATTGGGTTGGTTTTAATAATGTTTTCATTGATCAATTTGGAAAAATCAGTAGTCCTTAAATTCTGTACCAATAGTTTACCATAGTCAAGAGAGATTCAAATGAACCCATAAGAGCCTTTAATGCTAGGTTCTAAAATATGTATATCAAGACCATATCCCCTTATAGACCTAATGAAGCCTTGTCTTTAGAAATATATAAGGATTCCTTAGATCCCATGACCTCTGTGTTCATAGAGAGAGCTGTTGGACTCATGAATAGATTAGCTTTGGCCTATGAAGAGGTTGTGATCATCAATGACTAGATGAAACCCCAAGGTCAATTGGTGTATTCCATTCCCAATGTAAATCACAATTTGCCTATTATGAATGTCATTCCTAATGTAAATTAAAATACACCTACTCTAATTAACTTCTAGTCTTGAACCAACTACCTTTGAGCCATGCTCATCCTAGACAAAACCTAAGATTCTTGAGTAATGCTACCAATAGATCTCATCCACAAGATCAAAAAGCTTTGATGCCTATGGATAATACTAATACCCAAGTTCATAATTTTGGGTCACTAAAGAATGAGGGTGAATCTATCCTCAAAATGGTTCAAAATATTAGCACTGACTTCATTTTATTTCAAAATCAAGTAGGTAATGCTAGAGAAATCTTTGGAAGGAATTTATCTATTCAAAGGTTCAATAGACCCACTAATAGGTTTCAAAATGATAATTACCATAAAAATGATTATTTATCCATTGTCTAGAAATAATGTGCTTGATATAAATCTTAGTGATGTTACTTTACCTAATTACTATAGAGTTCATTGCACTACTAAGCATGGTGAACTAGATTGTCCAAAATTCTATAATGCATTTGATGCCTTTCAAGAAGAACTAGATACTGTGACCTAGGAATTTGACTCAAGAGAGGATGGTTAGTATGGTGTTAGTTACAAAATGAAAACAAAATGAAATAAACACACTAATAGCATAACATATCTAGGCCTAGACACTAAGGAGAGCTTAGTTAACAATAAAAAATGACAAACATAACTAAAAAGCAAGGGATCAAATACAAGATTTCCTTCACCTTCCTTGGATGCTCCAAATCCCTTTGTAGTTTTGGCTTGTTCAGCTTGTGCTCATGAAGTCTTTAGTAATGGAAGATTGGTTACCTCCATCTCTCCTTGGCACCTTTGGCTTGTGGCTTGTCTTGGCTTGGAATCAATTTGACATGGTAACACTACTTTCATGAAGCTTTTGGAACCAATCCTGCATTATAAATTTGCACAAATTAAACTTAGAAATGATGTTCATGGCCTCTCTATTTATAGATTTTTTCAAATGTCTAGAATCAACCTGAACTATCCATCTTGAGATTGAGATGTGTGGTTGAAGATTAATTCAATTTTTGAAATTAATTTTATAATTATCCTCATCATGACATTGGAAAAAGGGGAAATTAAGAGGCATGAAGGGTATCATGGAAGACATTGATGAGGTATGGGAGGCATGAATCTTGATTTTTGTGGCATTTATGGCCTAGGGATGCCTTCCCAAGAAATGAGGTCACTTGATGATGCAGGTATTATATATTCATTTCCAAAACAAATTATTCAACAAGTTTTCATGTAATTATTAATTAGGCCTTGATATGGGGGTAATTAGCTCTTAAACATGATTAAGCACTTTATGCACAAATTACTTAAATTGATTAGAATGCCTTGTTATTAGTCCTAAATTTGACTGGATTGGAATTGGAAGTCACTATCAGATCTATTAGATGTGTATTCCCATTTAGGATGTTACCAAAAGAAAATAATAAAGGCACACATCTTATGCAAAAGATTTGATAGGAAAGAGCAATCCAAAGCACCTAGGTGAAAAATTAAAATTTTGACTTAGAATGAACTGATCAAAGTTAGCTAGCCCATAGATTGCATTACCCCATTTAGTGATACCCTGGCCAAAATCAACACTTGAATATGTTAGTTTTACATCATTTAGCATTTTTTAGTCTTTTTAAGCCAGATTGTATATTTTGAGTAGAAATTGGTTAAAAGCCTAGTTGGAGGTTATCAGTGGCCAATTTTAGGTGTATATAGTTTGCCCCTATTTGGGAATATGTTTCAAACCATAGGCAAAACAATGTCTTCTCAAATAATGAGAGGTGACCTATATGCCAATAAAGAAGATGATGGTTGAAGATCAAAGCTCCAAATGGTTTTGGGAAGCATATGATGATGCCCCCTTGAGGGAATGGACATCACATTTGTTAATAGATGGTCCCTTGAAAATAAACAAGAAGAAATGTGGAATTAACCCATGGTTGAGATTAATCTAAATGAGAAAATGATTGCATGCATTGATGTAAAAAGGAGGCTAATTTTACCAAAGGTGGTTATAATCAGGTTTAAAATTTTAAATAATGATTTGCCCAAGGTGGTTATATTCATTAAGAGGACCTAGATTGGCTAAATATGATTTTGCCCTAGTTAGGACTGATTAGCAAGCATAACTCAAGGATATAACCTAGAATATAGATTAAAGACGAGTGGGTGAAAAGTGATGAAAAAGATGAATAGAATAATAATATTGATCATTATAAATGATTTAGTTATACCTAAAAATGAGGACATGCTCATCCTAATTAGCAATGATACAACTAGAATGTTCATTGGGTTGATTTGATCAAGGGTGGGATGGAAGGATTTACCAAGGTACCAAGGAGAAACTTTTGTAGCTCCATTGATTGTAGACCTTCCTAAAGATAAGTTTTATTATATCATGTGAGGGTAGGCTTCATGATAGAACACCATGAAGACTTGGCCAAAATATGCATAAAGTCTGACTCCCAATCCAATAAACACTTGAAAATAATGCACCAATGATAAAAACCATGATGATAATGTTGACGTATGTGTTTCTACTCAAAATTCGCTTTTCAGATCTAAGAGAAAGAAGAAACTAAAAAAGTAATGGACAAGGCTTGGGAAGTACCTGGACTAAAGATCGCGCACCGTAAATCCAGACGCTTGTGAGCACTCCTCTTTAGCTGTGGAGGAATGACACCTGCAAAGAAGAAAACTTGGACAAAGAGGCGTTAGATAGATAGATGGTGGGTTGCCAGGCAAAAGCCTGTTCCCAGAAGTATGAGAACTTCCTTAAGGGAGGTCAACCCACTGTTTTGATAAAAGATAAATCTGATAAAAAGACAGAATGCTAAAATAGACTAAAATGATAGTAAATTGAAAGAGAAAAGGAAGCAAAGGCTTACCTAAAAGGAGCTGTCAAACTGGTCACAGTCGCCGGCGTCGGTGGTCCTACTGGCGTCGGTTGTCGGGTCTGCCGACGTTGGCTATGTTGCCGTCATCGGTAGGGGTAATGACCGGCGTCGATCGGGGCAATGGCCTCTAGACGGGTCTGGTCAAGGTCTGGTCTGTGGATAGTCCGGGCTTGGTCTGATTTGAGGTCTATTTAAAGATGGTCTGTGGATGGGGTTTGAGTCTGGTTTGAGGCAGTCAGGGGGTCTGTGCAGGGATACAGGAGAGTCAAATGGACAGAGAGGGACAGAGGGATAGAGGAAGCCAATCAGGGAGATAGGAATCCAAGTGTGGGTGACAGTCAGGACTGAGGGGAAGAAGAGCTAAATCTAGTTTAGAAATGACTAGAAAGCATAAAAACAAACAGAGTACAACATACCTGTGCCCTGCTGAAGAAAGTGTTGTTGTTGCCACTTGTTGAAGACCTGATGCTGATGAAGAATCCCCATTGTTCACTTGTAGAAGCTTGTTGTGTACCTGAGGGGGAGGGTCAGATTGATTGGTAGAGAGATTTCTGATACAAGGGTTTGATGCCAAAGATTCAAGAGTCGGGATGCGAGAGCTAGAGACGCAGAGAAGTGAAGAAAATCCAAGCGGAAGTAGAGAGACAGAGAGCGAGATAACGGTGAAGAAAACCGTTATGAAGGGTGCCGACGTCGGCAATATCACCGACGTCGGTCGAAGGATGACCGACGTCGGCGGCTGAAAGGCTGGAAAAAGGCTAAAAATAGCCTTTCATCCGTTTCCCAACGGCCGGGTCAAATGAATGCGAGGATGAAACGGTCGATGGGGTTAAATGGGTGAGTGAAGAGATTGGAATGGGAGTCTAAGGCATTAAATGGCCATGTGGGGAATGAAGGGGATCCAAGGAGGGTATCCTAGGGTGGCGAGGTGGTAAGGAGAGGGAAAAAGGGGCCTTATTTAATTAAAAATAGATGTTTATTTCCAATTAATAAGACTTAGGTGGGTTAGGGACCAAGGAGGACTAGGAGGGAGAAAGGACCAAGGGTTAGACACTTTTTAGGTGTCTACATTTGCCCCTTTTTGTCTTGTTGGTTGTTCTAGATGAACTGCAAGACAAAAATAGGGAGGTGGTTGCCCCAGGTGAAGGATGATGTGGATTGCCCCGAGTGAGGATGAGGTATTCCCCCTCAAAGCAGGAGTCGAGGGAAGGAACCTGATGTCGAGGGCTGATTTGACAAAAGGTGGATGAGAAAGAGAGAGGTGAGTGAGAACGCTGCAAAAGTCGTGATTGTGCGTATACCACGTCACAGGACAGGTAGGGTCAAATTGTCGCATGTCAAGGGTCGAGGAGTGCCAAAATTGAAGTAACCGGGCCCCAGCATTTAGTCGTCTGCTGAACGGGTCACTCAATCTAAGCTGAAGCTCCAAATGGTCGTCGTGTTCCAAGTATCTAGGGCTCAGGAAGTGCTCCTAGAAACATGAAAAAGCCATAAGTAGTGCAGATCAACCGGCTTGTGATCCTATACTTGTGAAGGGTCAAAAATAGTTTGTGGACAATTCTGCTAACCAGCCGTGAGGTAGCACACACGCAAAAACAACCAAGGCAACATTGGCTTGGAAGTGGTCGAGGAAGATACGCATGATCTCCAATGGTCATTGGTCAAGAGGATGGATGGACAAAAGGATGCGGCCGAGCTAACCCCAGAAGACCCCATGTCAACTGAGTGCTGCCTACATAGCCCCTGTCGTAGGGGCCTCAGGCCGATGTAGTTCTCCCTAAAAGGGAGGAAGGGTCAAAGGGAATGATTGGTCTTGGTCAAAGTCGATGATTGGTCTTGGTCAAAGTTGATGATTGGTCTTGGTCAAAGTTGATGATTGGTCTTGGTCAAGGTCAATGGAGTTGGGCGTGATAAGAGTCAAAGAAGAGAAGGTTTGTCCATCATAGAGACGAACAAATGGGGGTGGTCGAGCTAACCTCAGAAGATGTGGTATTTGAGTGCTGCCTACATAGCCCTGGTCATAGGGCCTCAGACCAATGTAGTTCGGACGAATTGAGAAGATTGGTTGATGATGAGGTTGGTCATGTGTCAAAATGATGAGGCTAAGATGAGGATAAAAGGATGCTACAGATGGTGTATTCTGTAGAATTGGTCGAGAGTCTTTCATCTCTAACAAGTTTCCATAGTCGTGATGGATGCATGCTAAAAATGAATGAAGGTCTATTTATGCTTCAGCAAGTATTGGTTTATGCTTAACATAAATTGGGTCTGGTCGGTAGTTTCCATGTGTATTGGTGTCCATAGAAACTATGTGAAATGTTGAGGGTGATGTCAGCTGAAAATGATGAAAATGGCTGGGTTTGAGATGAGTCGACAATTGATGTGGTTAAAGCGTAGAGAAAAGGTGAAAGGCAAATTTCTCTTTCATTGACAAGGACCAGAAAGGAAGCATAGATAGGGGTTGTTAGAACAAAAGCCCCGTTCATGCATTACGTCATTGACCAGTGTGGTGTTAGAACGATAATCGAATCACTTTGACATTAAAGTGAGCTCGAAGTCCCTTGAGCAGGTGATAGGAGGAGGATAGGGTAACCCAGTTTAAGAGCAGGAATAACCTTGCCCCTTTTATAGGAGACCCTGAGACAACTACAAGCCAATGTCCGTGACTCATTTTTTTTTTTTTTTTGCGCAGACTGATCGATGCGGGAAGCCTGCATAGAGATGTCATTTGATGTAATGGTCATGTTGCGAAGCTGATCAATGCGGGAAGCTTCTAAGAAAAGTTGCTGTTTATTGCCAGATTAGTCATAGCCATCCTTCGAGGGAGTGGTCTATATTTTTGCTTGATAATGTTTGATAAGTTGGCCTAGCTGTCCTTCAAGGGATCAGTCTAGTAATACAGCAATGATAGTACAGCTGTCCTTCGAGGGATCAGTCTGTCTTTTTGATTTGACTTGATTTAGTGACCATGGATATGTTTTGACATCTTGATTTGTATATATTGATAGAAATGAGAGTCACGGACAAGACTGTAGAAGCTCAAGGACGCCCCCTTTTATTAGGACAAAGCATCCATGCATCCTAAAAGGGTTGTAGAGGACTTGTTAAGAGGAATAGGGTTGAAAGGGATGAGGATGAAGAGGACGAGGATTGCTCAAGGGACGAGCTCAAGTTACATGTCAAGTAGACGAGTACTCGACTAGCAGAAGAATGGTCGAAGACGCAAGATAGAAAAAAGGGGTTTAAGGTCTAATAAGACCCTGGGCCATGCTTGTATGTTAAGGTCCGAGTCAATTAGGAGCAAACTTGCCCCATTTTGCCTCTTTCCAGATTGGTCAGGTGTTGATTGATGGATGTGAAGTTGGTTGACATTGTCGTTGGCTGGTTGAAAAAGGTTGAATGTTTGGTCGAGAGGTCAGGTTGATTGATATTTGGTTGAAGTTTGGTTGAGACTAGTCGAACAATTGGTTGGGGGTTGGGTCGATGGACACTTGGTCGAGATGAGTGATTGATATGTGGTAGAGACTGGGTTGAGAAGTTGGTCGAGGTTTGGATGAAGGATGAATTCCCCCAGCGGGTAGGGAGAATGTTTGAAAGGTTGGTTAAGGTCGGTTGAGGTTTAGTGGTCAGATGGATGGTGTTAATGTCGAATAAGGGGGTCAAAGGAGGCAAAGGGACCATAGTTCCGGCATGGAGATCCCGATTTAGGTGATGAGGTTGGAGAGGCATGAGTCGGGGTTGATGTTTTGTTGAAGAGGTGGTCAAGAGGATCCTTGATGGGCAAGGGAATCCTTTTTTTGGTGTTGACGAATGATAGCTTTAAGAGCGCAACAACGCTCAGTGTCATGTCCCGGAGTGTGATGATAATGGCATAACGTAGAGTTGTCGAACCAAGAAGGTCTTGATCCGAGAGATGATGGGTGAGGCGGTGTTAAAGGTTTGTTGATGATGTGGTCGAGAAGAAGGGTGTCATTCTCCAAACATTGGCGAACGACGACCTTGAGGGCATGACAATACTCTGTGTCGTGTCCAGGCGTGCGATGATACGCACAAATGCAAGTGTCATCGAACCATGGTGGTTTTGGTCCGAGAGAGTGATATGATTTAAGAGGCGGGAGATCGATACGAGAGGACTGCAACAAGTGCCGTAAGAGCAAGGCATATGAACCTGCTAACGGGTCTAGATGTCTTATTGCATTGAGGGTTGGTGACATTGGTTTGGGAGGTGAAAGAGGCATAGGTCGAGGGTTTGGAGGAGATGTATGTCTGATGGGATGAGGGAGTAATGGAGGCAATGTGCCTCTATGAAGTATGGGAGTGGGAAGCACTCCTATTAAAGTGGATGGATGCGGGCCCAAGATTGAAGGTAATGACGAAGGTGGAGGAGGAGTTCTCCGGTGAGGTCTAGTAGCTTTCATTGTGTTTGGGTCGAGGGCCACCGTTGTGCGAGGTGAAGTTAGATATAGGTTTAGGTTTTGAATGTGGACGAAGGTGCGCGAGATATAGCAATCTCACGTTAAAGGGCAAGAGGAAACTGTGACTGGGTCTTCCTCGATTGAAATAGGCGGAGAGACTGGTTCTTCTCTTGGTGGAGAAGAAATAAGAGAGGACGGCTCCTCAAGTGGGCAGAGGGCATGGATGATCGTGCCTTCTACTTGTAATTGAGGAGTAGGCAAGGTAGGGTCTTCGGATGGAGGTGGGCTTAATGGTGTCAATGTGGTCAAGGCGTCTTCCAATGCAAGAGAGGTAGATGGAGGACTAGTAGGAGAAGAAGGTTCTTCATCCTTTAATGGAAGAGGTTGGTCAAGGACAAGAGGCAAGATAGTGCTAATCAAGTGAATGTCATGGTCTTGAGGGTCATTGGTCGAAGTCTGGACGTTGTTCTGAGTAGGTGGATGATTAGGGAAAAGGTTGTTTGAAAATGTCGATATGTTGGTTAGGAGGGGCGTTCGGGTTATCTAAAACAAGATCCCCCTTGTCGATCATGTCTTGGACGATGTTTTTGAAGGTTCGGTAGTTGTCGATGTCATGGCCTTGGACGCGATGAAAGGGACAGAAGTCGGCCTCCCTATACCATGTAGGGATGGCTTTTGAAGGGTCAAATTGAGGTGGTCGGATTGGAGGGAGATTGAGGACCCCCTGCTTGAGAAGTTTTTCCAAAATGGAAGCGTATGGTTCTCCAAGTGGAGTGTAAGAATGCTGAATGTACCGTTGTTGGAATTGTTTGGTGATGCTGGAAGATGTCGAAGGTTGAGAGTAATTAGTTGACGTTGATGATGGTGATCTAATGACCACAGTGTTGGCCACTCCTTTAGATTCGAAATTGGCAGAAGAAGAAGGTCTGGAAGAAGAATGGCCAGTAGATTTTAGCGTTGGTATTACGCAATTTGACCTTATCTTCTTCAAGGGCGCGGAGTTCAAGCTTTCGAGCCATGATGAAAGCTTCGTCAAAAGTGTGGAATGTCTGAATCCACAAGGTAGAAGAGATGTGTCTGGCACATGCTCGAGAGAAGAGCTCGATGAGCTCGGGTTGAGGCAAAGAGAAGGAGAGCTGGTTGATCAGGCCTCTCCAACGAGCGACAAAGTCGACGACAGATTCATCGTCAAATTGCCTGATGGAGTAAAGGTCTGTGATTGAGACTTGTTTGGTGATGTTGATCGAGAAATGGTCAAGAAATAGTTGGGCGAGTTGAATAAATGAAAAGATAGAGTGTCTAGCAAGAGAACTATACCAGTCAAGGGCTGGGCCAGAAAGGGACATAGGGAACATGCGTAAAAGCAACGCATCGTCATGAGAAATAAGATAACAGGCATGTCTAAATGCCCGTAGATGTTGTTGTGGGTCTTCCTTACTCTGAAAGCGAGTGAATTTAGGAAACTCCCAATGGTTAGGGTATGGTCGAATAGGGACGGAAGGATGGATGGGCTCGTTGAAAATTTGTTCATATGACAAAGTATTGCTTGAACCGGAAATGGAGGCTTCGAGACTGGACATTTTATCCATCAGCATCTTGATAAGATCTACTGACGGATTGGCGGGTTGAGCGCCCCCTAGGTTATAAGGCGCTTGGAATAGGCTAGAGGAGGTGTGCGACATAGTCGGTTGTACAACGTACGGATGACTAGTCGCAGGGGCGGAAGTGGAGGCTAAAGGTGGTTGCGTTACGAAGGTCGAAGGTATAGGGTGACTGGGCACCGCCAAAGGTGGTTGAGTGGCGGCACTGGTAGAAAGACAGGTTGGCACTCCTACATTTGTGGGTGCAAGAGTGTGAGGGGTCGAGACAATCAAGTTTTGATATGATGTAGAACTTGGTTGAATTGCAGGCGGTTGAGGGGGTAATGGAACCCCGATGGAGGTCAGTCTGAAAATAGACGGGGAGGCCAAACTTTGCGTATTGGCCATGGTTGGGTTAATAGTTGAGGCGAAAGGCTGAGTCATAAAGGATTGGGTGGCGAATGGTGTGGATGTCATCGCCATGTCACCCGAAAGGTCTCACGTTGGGTTTCTCGTGAGATAGTTTTGGAGGGCTGCGGTATTGAGGTCTAAGAATCTCTCGAAATCTTGGTCCCCTTCAGGGATGATGGGAATTTGAGTCAGGGTCGGGGTCGGGGTCGGTCCTGTAGGAGTTCTTTCAGTCTCCGAGTGGAACTCCATGATAGGACTTGGTTAGGGACGAGGTAGACGGAAGCGGTTGTTGGCTAAAGTGGTTAAGAAGAGAGTCCTGGTTCCAGAAACTATGTTCTTGCAGTCTCAGAAAACCAGAATGTGGTCTTTGACAGAGAAGGGACAGGTTTTAGGCTGCTGGTTTTGAAGAAAAAAGGACAGTGGCAGAGACCGATGTCGGTTGAAAAACCGATGTTGGTAAGGAAGATGGCCGACGTCGGTCAGATAACCGATGCCGGTAACAGAGGAAGCCGACGTCGGTAGCAGAATCGATGCCGGTGACAGGGAGAAAGCCGACGTCGGTGGCAGAACCGATGTCGGTGACTGTGTTTTCCAGAGCACCAAAAGGTTCTTGGAAAACAATGAAGAAAGTGTCCTCACTCACTCAAACAAACAGATGAGAAGAGGAAAACAGAAAGAGACAGACAAGCCTAAGCGATAAATCCTAGGAATTGACCTTAGAAATCATGGCTTATGCCTTAGATGAATGTTTGGGGAGATTGGCTGAAAAAATGGGTCCTAGAAGAAGGCGGTCTAAAGATGGTTTTAGGTGTTGTTTTAGGTGCTCAAAGATCTGTGTTAGGGTCTGGTACGTGGCCTGGTGCTAAGGAGCAAGCTCCCCTCACTTCACGATTCCAGTGGTTAGCTGGTCTCGCTTAGCCAAGATATACCTCGCCTAGAGTTTAGACTCCGCCAGAGAACGGAGTGGGCTTCCCCCTTGGTGATGAAATCCAAGTAGGGTCACCGGGACGGGTAAGGTATCCACTAGGTGATGAAATCCCAGTCGGGCCTTGTCTCAGGTAAGTTTTATGTGTGTTTTAGTGCATGTGGTCAGGTAGTGTAACATCAAGTGTCTACGGTTTATTCAATATGCGTCTAAGTTACTAGATGTGGACTAATGCAAGCACAAGCAGAAATGAAAGTGCAATACGTTTTAATGCCCAAGTCGAAATGTGATGTTTGTTATGAAGACAAGTTTGAGAAAAGGTTGAGAGTATGATGTTTAGACTAGTCTAGAATGCAAGGAAGAAAGATAGATTCGTTTTAGTCCTGCTTATAGTGTCATTTGGAATAGAAGAAAGAGACAAGAAGGAAGGAGCCTAAATGCACCTAAATGAATGAAAAAGAAAAAGAACCCAGGAGGAACCTAGGGTCCCACCGGGCGTGCCAGAGATGTTTCTACTCAAAATTCGCTTTTCAGATTATAAGATAAAGAAGAAACGAAAAGGTAATGGACAAGGCTTGGGAAGTACCTGGACTAAAGATTGCGCACCGTAAATCCAGACGCTTGTGAGCACTCCTCTTTGGCTGTGGAGGAATGACACCTGCAAAGAAGAAAACTTGGACAAAAAGGCGTTAGATAGATAGGCGGTGGGTTGCCAGGCAAAAGCCTGTTCCCAGAAGTATGAGAACTTCCTTAAGGGAGGTCAACCCACTATTTTGATAAAAGATAAATCTGATAAAAAGACAGAATGCTAAAAAGGACTGAAATAAATAGCAAACTGAAAGAGAAAAGGAAGCAAAGGCTTACCTGGAAGAAGCTGTCAAACTGGTTGCAGTCGCCGGTGTCGGTGGTCTCTACCGGCGTCGGTTGTCGGGTCTGCCGACGTCGGCTATGTTGCCGTCGTCGGTCAGACCGGTAATGGCCTCTAGACGGGTCTGGTCAGGTTGGTCTGGTCTGTGGATGGGTTTTGTGGACGGGTCTGAGTCTAATTTGAGGTAGTCAGGGGGCTGTGAAGGGATACAGGAGAGTCAAATGGACAGAGAGGGACAGAGGGATAGAGGAAGCCAATCAGGGAGATAGGAATCCGGGTCTGGGTGACAGTCAGGACTGAGGGGAAGAAGAGCTAAATCTAGTTTATAAATGACTAGAAAGCATAAAAACAAACAGAGTACAACATACCTGTGCCCTGCTGAAGAAGGTGTTGATCTTGTTGCTGGTGTTGCCGGATGTGAAGCCTGTTGCTGATGAAGATTCCCTGTTGTTCACCTGCAGAAGATTGCTGTGTACCTGAGGGAGAGAGTCAGATTGATTGGGAGAAAGGTCAAGTGAAGGACTGATACAAGGGTCTAATACGAAGGATGAAGAGTCAGGATGCCAAAGAGAAAACGCAGAGAAGCCAAGAGAAGCGAAGAGGAACCAGCGGAAGAAAGAATGGTGAAGAAAACTGTTATGAAGGGTGCCGACGCCGGCAATATCGCCGACATCAGCCGAAGTCTGACCGACGTCGGCGGCTGAAAGGCTGGAGAAAGGCTAAAAATAGCCTTTCATCCATTTCCCAACGGCCGGGTCAAATGAATGCTAGGACGAAACGGTCGACGGGGGTTAAATGGGCGAGAGGAGAGGTTGGAATGGGAGACTAAGGCATTAAATGGCCATGTGGGGAATAAAGGGGATCCAAGGAGGGTATCCTAGGGTGGCGAGGTGGCAAGGAGAGGGAAAAAGGGGCCTTATTTAATTAAAAATAGATGTTTATTTCCAATTAATAAGACTTAGGTGGGTTAGGGACCAAGGGTTAGACACTTTTTAGGTGTCTACAGTATGAATATGGATGGACTCAAGAATAATGTGTGTAAGGAATAACCTAATGTATACATATATATTGAGTCAAGGAAATAATATTGAAAGTAAAAAAATAGGCAAGTGAATAAACAAACAAACAAATAGAAAAACAAACAAACAAATAAGCTTGAAAACAAAATTAAAAAAAAAACATCCTAACAATGACAATTCCCCAGTAAGGTGAATCAAGGATAACTCACTAGGCTTAGATAAGACAAAAGTTTTTAGATTTTGAAATGTTTTTGGAATTTTGAGGTATCTTAACTCATTAAAGAATGATAAAATACCTACTCGCAAAATAGTGAGAGCGTTTGGCTTAGGTTGCTCACAAAATAGTGAGAGCATATGGAAAGGGGGACTGAGGTGACTTCAACATGAATTGAGAATGACCCACATAGTCCCAAAATGACCTAAAATCATAGTAATTCCATCCACACAAAAGGTGGGGAAAAACCAACTAGGTCCCAATAAGTTCTCAAATCTAGCAAATGGCCAATCAAATGAAAATAGTAATGGCAAGGTGATATGGAAATGCATGATAAATAAATTTTGACCCTAGTTTTCTCATAGGTGATTATAACTAGGATACAATAACATAGGTCAATGATACTAATTTTCCCATTGGCAGTTATAATTAGTTGCAAGACTAGTGAGACACTGATTTTCCCATAAGTGATTATAAGCAATTTCACATAAACAAACTTGATAAGATGAAAGATATCTTTTTAGATCAACTATCATTATAAACATGGATTGTATTTATTGTTGAAACTTGATTAGAATCCACCCACAAAATGTGTGAGAAGAACCAAATGAACCAAGATCAAAATAGGATTGGGTAGGATGACTAAAAATAGGTTTTGGTCTAGATAGGAATGGAATGATAGGATGACATGGTACATGGTTTTGGCTTGGGTGTGGTTTTTGAATCTATTTGGTCTAGATAATATTTTTGAATTTAACTCAAGAGAGGATGGTTATTATGGTGTTATTTCCAAAATGAAAAAAAAAATGAAATAAACACACTAATAGCATAACATATCTAGGCCTAGACACTAGGGAGAGCTTAGTTAACAAAAGCAAATGACAAACACAACTAAAAATCAAGGGATAAAATACAAGAGTTCCTTCACCTTCCTTGGATGCTCAAATGCCTTTGTATTAGTGGCTTTATTGGCTTGTGCTCATGAAGTCCTTAGCAATGGAAGCTTGGATACCTCCATCTCTCATTGGCACCTTTAGCTTATGGATCTTCTTGGCTTGGAATCAATTTGGCATGGTAACACTAGTTTCATGAAGTTTTTAGATCCAATCCTATATTATAACTTTGCATAAATTAAGCTTAGAAATGATGTTCATGGCCTCTCTATTTATAGATTTTTGCAAATGTCTAGAATCAACCTGAACCATCCATCTTGAGATTGAGATGTGTGGTTGAGGATTAATTTAATTTTTGAAATTAAGTTTATAATTATCCTCATCATGACATTGGAAAAAATGGTAATTAAGAGGCATGAAAGGCATTGATGAGGCATGGGAGGCATAAATATTGATATTTGTGGCATTTATGGCCTAGGGATGCCTTCCCAAGATATGAGGTCACTTGATGATGCAGATATTCAATATTCATTTCCGAAACAAATTATACAAGTTTTCATGGAATTATTAATTAGGCCTTGATTTGGGTTAATTAGCTCTTAAACATGATTAAGAACTTTATGCACAAATTACTCAAATTGATTAGAATGCCTTGTTATTGGTCCTAAATTTGACTGGATTGGAATTGAAAGTCACTGTTAGATGTGTTAGATGTATATTCCCATTTAGGATGTTACTAACAAAAAATAACAAAGGCATGAATATTGTGTATAAGATTTGATAGGAAAGAGAAATCCAGAGCACCTAGGTGAAAAATTGGCATTTTGACTCAGAATGATCTAATCAAAGTTAGCTAGCCCATAGATTACATTTCCCCCTTTAGTGATACCCTGGCCAAAATTGGCACTTGAATATGTCAATTTCACATCATTTAGCATTTTTTAGTGTTTTTATGCCAAATTTTGCATTTTGAGTAGAAATTGGTCAAAATCCTGGTTAGAGGTTATCGGTGGCCAATTTTAGGTCTCTACAATTTGCCCCTATTTGGGAAGATGTTGAAAACCATAGTCAAAGAAATGTCTTCTCAAATAATGAGAGATGGTCTATATGCTAAAAAATAAGATGATGGTTGAAAATCAAAGCTCCAAATGGTTTTGGGAAGCCTATGATGATACCCCCTCGAGGGAATGGCCATCACATTTGTTGATAGATGGTACCTCAAGAAGAAACAAGAAGAAAGGTGGAATTAACCCATGGTTGAGATTAATCCAAATAAGAAAATGATTGCATGCATTGATGTAAAAAGGAGGCTAATTTTTCCAAAGGTGGCTATAATTAGGGTTAAAATTCAAAATAATGATTTGTCTATAGGTGGTTATAATCATTAAGAGAACCTAGATTGGATAAATATGAATGCACCTTAGTTAGGGCTGATTAACAAGCATAACTCAAGGATATAATCTAGAATTTAGATTAAAGATGAGTGGGTGCAAAGTGATGAAATAGATGAATAGAATAATAAGATTGATCAGTGTGAATGATTCAATTATACCTATTAATGAGGAGATGCTCATCCTAATTAGCAATGATACAACTAGAATGGTCATTGGGTTGATTTGATCAAGGGTGAGATGGAAGGATTTACCAAGTGCCAAGGAGAAACTTTTATGGCTCCATTGATTGTAGACCTTTGTGAAGCTATTTTTTGTTGTAGCATGTGATGGTAGGCTTCATGATAGAACACTGTGAAGACTTGGCTAAAATATGCACAAATACTAACTGTCAATCCAATAAACACTTTAAACTAATGTACCAATGATAAAAAGCATGATGACAATGTTGATGTATGAATATGGATGGACTCAAGAACAATGTGTGTAAGGAATCACCCAATGCATACATATAGACTGAGTCGAGGTAATAATGATGAAAGTAAACAAACATGCAAGGGAATAAACAAAAAAACAAATAGAAAAATAAACAAACAAATAACCTAAAATAAACAAACAAATAGAAAACTTGAAAACAAAAGTAAAAGAAAACATCCTAACAATGACAATGCCCCAGTAAGGTGAATCAAGGATAACTGACTAGGCTTAGACAGGACAAATGTTTTTGGACTTTGAAATTTTTTTAGAATTTTGAGGTATCTTAACTCATTAGAGAATTATAAAATACCTACTTGCAAAAAGGCGAGAGTGTTTGGCTTAGGTGGCTCATAAAATGGTGAGAGCATATGTAAAGGGGGACTGAGGTGATCTCAACATGAATTGAGCATGACACACATAGTCCCAAAATGACCTAAAATCATAGTAATTCCATCCACACAAAAGTTAGGGAAAAACCAACTAGGTCCCAACAAGTTCTCAAATCTAGCAAATGGCCAGTCAAATGAAAACAATAATGGTAAGGTGATATGGCAATGCATGATAAGCAAGTGTTACCCCTAGTTTTCTCATAGGTGATTATAACTAGGATATAATGACATAGGTCAATGATACTAATTTTTCCATTGACAGTTATAATTAGTTACAAGACTAGTGAGACACTGATTTACCCATAGGTGGTTATAAGCAGGTTCACATAAACAAACTTGGTAGGATGAAAGATATCTTGCCAGATCAACTGTCACACTACTTTCATCAACTGTCATTATAAACATGGATTGGATTGATTGTTGAAACTTAATTGGAATCCCCCCATAATAGGTGTGAGAAGAACCAAATGAACCAAGATCAAAACAAGATTGGGTAGGATGACTAAAAATAGGTTTTGGTCTAGATAGGAATGGAATGATAGGATGACATGGTACATGTTTTTTTTTTTGGCCTGGGTGTGGTTTTTGAATCTATTTTGTCTAGATAAGAGTTTTGAATTTGACTCACGAGAGGATGGTTAATATGGTGTTAGTTCCAAAATGAAAACAAAATGAAATAAACACACTAATAACATAACATATCTAGGCCTAGACACTAGGGAGATCTTAGTTAACAAAAGCAAATGACAAGCACAACTAAAAATCAAGGGATCAAATACAAGAGTTCCTTCACCTTCCTTGGATTTTCCAAATGCCTTTATAGTAGTGGCTTGCTTGACTTATGCTCATGAAGTCCTTAGCAATGGAATCTTGGATACCTCCATCTCTCCTTGGCACCTTTGGCTTGTGGCTTAGCTTGGCTTGGAATTAATTTGGCATGGTAACACTAGTTTCATGAAGCTTTTATAACCAATTCTACATTATAAATTTCAACAAATTAAGCTTAGAAATGATGTTTTGAGGCCTCCTATTTATAGATTTTTGGATTTGATCAAAATCAACCTCAACCGTCCATCTCAAGATTGAGATGTGTGGTTGAGGATTAATTCAATTTTTGGGATAAAGTTTGTAATTATCCTCATCATGGCATTAGAAGAAAGATAAATTAAGAGGAGTGGAGGGCATCATGGAAGGCATTAATGAGGCATGGAGGGCATTAATCATGATATTTGTGGCATTTATGGCCTAGGGATGTCTTCCCAAGAAATGAGGTCACTTAATGATGCAGATATTCAATATTCATTTCCAAAACAAAGTATTCAACAAGTTTCCATGGAATTATTGACTAGGCCTTGATTTGGGTTAATTAGATCTTAAGCATGATTAAACACTTTATGCATAAATTACTCAAATTGATTAGAATGCCTTGTTATTGGTCTTAAATTTGATTGGATTAGAATTGCAAGGTGATATCAGATGCATTGGATGCGTATTCCCATTTAGGATGTTTCCAATAATAAATAACAAAGGCACAAGTCTTGGGCAAAATATTTAATTGAAAAGAGAAATCTAGAGCACCCAGGTGCAAATTTAGCATTTTAACTTGAAATGATCTGATCAAAGTTAGCTAGACCATAAATTGTATTGCCCTATTAGGGATACCCTGGCCAAAATTGGCACTTGAATATGTTGGTTTCACATCATTTAGCATGTTTTAGGCCAAATTGTGCATTTTAGGTGGAAATTGGCCAAAATATTGATTGGAGGTTATCGGTGGCTAGTTTTAGGTGTCTATAGTTTGCCCCTATTTGGGAAGATGTTACAAACTATAGGCAAAGCAATGTCTTCTCAAATAATGAGAGATGGCATGTATGCCAACAAGTAGATGATGGTTGAAGAACAAAGCTTCAAAAGGTGTTTGGGAAGCCTATGATGATGCCCCCTTGAGGGAGTAGCCATCACTTTTGTTGATAGATGTTCACTCGAAAAGAAACATGAAGAAATGTAGAATTAACCCATAGTTGAGATTAATCCAAATGAGAAAATGTTTGCATGCATTGATGTAAAAAAGAGGCTTATTTGCCCAAAGGTGGTTATAATCAAGAATAAAAGTCGAAATAATTATTTGTCCATATGTAGTTATAATCATTAAGAGGACCTAGATTGGCTAAAGATGATTGTGCCCCAGTTAGGATTGATTAGCAAGCATAACTCAAGGATATAACCTAGAATATATATTAAAGATGAGTGGATGAAAAGTGATGAAAAAGATGAATAGAAGAATAATATTTATCATTATAAATGATTTAGTTGTACCTACAAATGAGGAGATTCTCATCCTAATTAGCAATGATACAACTAGAATGTTCATTGGGTTGATTTGATCAAGGGTGGGATGGAAGGATTTACCAAGGTACCAAGGAGAAACTTTTACAGCTCCATTGATTGTAGACCTTCCTAAAGCTAAGTTTTATTATAGCATGTGAGGTTAGGATTCATGATAGAACACCATGAAGACTTGGCCAAAATATGCATAAGTACTAACTCCTAATCCAATAAACACTTGAAAATAATGCACCAATGATAAAAACCATGATGATAATGTTGATGTATGAATATGGATGGACTCAAAAATAATGTGTTCAAGGAATAACCCAATGTATACATATATACCAAGTCAAGGAAACAATGATGAAAGTAAATAAATAAGAAAGCAAATAAACAAAAAAAAAAAAAAAAACCTAAAATAAACAAACAAATAGAAAGCTTAAAAATAAAAGCAAAAGAAAGCATCCTAACAATGACAATGCCCTAGTAAGGCAAATTGAGGAGAACTGACTAGGCTTCGATAGGACAAATGTTTTTGGATTTTTGAAATGTTATGAATGTTTTTATAATTTTTAGTTATCTTAACTCCTTAGAGAATGACAAGATACCTACTCACAAAATGGTGAGATCATTTAGCTTAGGTTTCTTGCAAAATAGTGAGAGCGTATGGAAAGGGGGACTGAGGTGACCTCAACATGAATTGAGTATGAAACACATAGTCCTAAAATGACCTCAAGTTATAGTAATTCCATCCACACAAAAGGTGGGAAAAACCCAACTAGGTCCCAATAAGTTCTCAAATCTGGCAAATGTTCAGTCAAATGAAAACAATGATGGCATGGTGATGTGATAATGCATGATAAACAAGTATTGCCCCTAATTTTCCCATAGGTAGTTATAACTAGGATACAATGACATAGGTAAATGATACTAATTTGCCCATAGGTAGTTATAATTAGTAGTAAGATTAGTGAGACATTGATTTTACCATAGGCAGTTATAATCAGGTTCACATAAACAAACATGGATATAAGATGAAAGATATCTTTCCAGATCAACTATCACACTACTTTCATAGACTATCATTGAAACATGGATTAGATTGATTGTTGAAACTTGATTAGAAACATCTCACAAAAGGTGTGGGAAGAACCAAATGAACCAAGATCAAAATAGGATTGGGTAGGATGACTAAAAGTAGGCTTTGGTCTAGATAGGAATGGAATGATAGGATGGAATGGTATTGATACATATAATGATGTTCTATATAGATTGGATAAAATGGTAAAAGGGTTGCCCCTAAGTGATGGGGTGAATATCAGGAATATGTGTCAATGGCAATGGATATGTAACAATGGCAATGGCATGGTACATGTTTTTGGCCTGGGTGTGGTCTTTGATTTTATTGTTCTTACTGATGGGGAGATACATGTCCTAATCAACAAATGATACAAATAGAATACTCAATCATGTTAATTGTTATTCCACACCTCATCTAAATAACTACTCTATCAAGAATGGCCTATATATTTGGTTGTCAAGAATGCTTTTGTGATCTTCCTTGGTCATTGATTTTGATTCCTTCATATATCAAGAGAAGGTATCTTTATAGCCTCTATAAAGGAAAGTGGGACCATGGATGGTAAATAGGGAAAAATAATGGATGGTGGGGTTGATTGTGAAATGGATTGGTAGATGATAATGGAATATATAATGGTGGGAAAACAAATGAAGATCAAGACTTTCAGTCACACGTAATGTTGTTGATGCTAGATTTGACATAATTTTGGTTGTGGTGGGGTCAAAGACTTGTTCTCTCGATAGGACCATTAGATTTTTTTTATTTTTTGGGCTTGAGAGTAACTACCATCTGATTAAGTTGTAGATAGGAAGCTATTTTGATTTGATCTTTGATTTTTTCTTCATCAAGTAGTGAAAATTTTTTGTGTTCAGTTATTGGTACCTCAATGAGGTTTTCACCAATGAAGTTGTCTTCATTATACCATATCACCTTCGAGAAGGTTTCACTAAGGAATGTTGACTTTTGACTTTGATTGTCTTCTAGCACTTTTGAAAAAGTGTCACTAGAAGATGTTGAGTTTTGACTTTGATTGCCCCCTAACACCTCTAAAAAGGTGTTACTAGGAGAGTGTTCTTCTACTATATGAATATGGTCTTGGCCTCCTTGCTCTTCTTCAACTAATATGTCACCATAGATGCAATTCAACAAAGTGTGATTCTATTGATCCCAATCAACACTTATGGGAGATATAATGTCAATAATATGGCTATTTTGGTTGATGTTAATGGCTTGTGGAATGATAATGGAATGGGGAGAGATTGTACAATCCTTGTAGAAGATACTAGGATAACTTGTGTCAAAGATGAAGTACTCATCCTCAAAAACTGTAAAAAGATCACAAATGTATTCAAATTGATCTGTGATTCATACATAACCAATGTTGTAACAACCATGAACATATTATTTATCTAAATTTGATCTAATTTAAGGGACTTTGAATCTGATGTTGAGACTAATGTTGATTTAGATTTAGATTCTGATGTTGATCTAAGAGTAAAACCTAACCTTAACTCTAATTTTTCATCTAATGGGTACTCTATTATAATTATTTCTTGTTAAATATTTGGTATTGGATAAGTAACAACCTGTAATGGCATGATAGGCTTCACAAAGATGTGTTTGTCAAAGTGAGACTCCTCTAGGATGGGAAAAAGGTCAAGAGATAACTCCTTAGAGTTTGGCTTATCAATAAGAGGCTCTTGAAAAATATGCACATGTTCAAGGTAATGATTTTCCCAAAGGTAGTTATAATCATTAAAAAGTGACTCAATAAAGACTGGATCATCAGTGTGAGACTCCTCGACAACTGGTATAGGATCAATAGGCAATTTATCATAAGTGGACTTATCACAAATGGGTGATTCAATAGAAACATCTTGGATTGGTTGGTTTTCATGGCCTTAGTTTCGAATGAGTTGGAAAATAGCTTGGTCTTCAAAAGATTGGATCGATTGAGGTTTGGTTGGGATTAGTATTGGAGGAAGAATGGCCTATGGTTAGATAATGGTAGGGCCTTGGGGAGCATGATTGCTCACATAAGCCAAAGGATAAAGTCCTGAGATGGTAATAATAGGGTGTTGTGGGGATTGATTGCTTGTACAAGCTAAAGGATGAGGTCCTGGTATGATGAAGGGGTGTTATGGAGCTTGGTTGCTCGCACAAGCCAAAGGACTAGGTCTAGGAATGGTAGTGGTATTCCTTGAATATTGTGGAGCTTGATAGCTCATATAATCCAAATGAGGTTAAGGGTAGTCGATTATCAAATAAAAAAATGATGTGATGAAACTTGATTTATTTCACAAACAAAAGCATCCAAGTCTTCCTTATAAACTAGATCATCTCAATCTTGAGTTGGATCATAAGCTGGTTCTTGACTATGTTCTATGTATTGATTATTGCAAAGAGGGTATGGATCTATATCCCAAACAAAAATATATATAATTAGGTCTTCAAATTCCTCTTGACAAGCCTCTTCATACTAATCAAGGTCTCAAGTTAGATTGTAAGTTATTTCATGACTTTGTTCCCATGAATTATTAATATGAAGTGGATAAAAATCTATCTCACAAACCATATTAGCATCATTGGGGTCTTGACAAAAGCTAGAAGAGTCATTTTGTGTGGCCATTATAGCATAAGTCAGATTGTAAGTGACTCCACCATAAGTGTAGTGAGACATATCAACGTAAATTATGAAAGCTTCAAAAACAAAAAGACTTAGAGTTCTACAAACTCTAAAAAACTATGTCCAAAGGACAAATAGTTCAAACTTGGTCTAACTTGGTCAAAAGGTGGATCTGTATCTCTAATGTGGTTTGAAAGTAGAGCTATATCTCCAAACTAATTTGTGCTAAGACTTGGCATAAAATATCCTAACATCAAATGTCATATACACAAAAGGTCAAGCATCTGAATAAAAATGGGCATGTCAAAGGTCTAGATCAAATTGTTCCAAACAAGGTCTAAACTAGGAAAGGAAAATTTGAGTTACTAGGTCTTTTGTCCAAATGCGGAGTCAAAATCTAGGCTTAAACAAATAGGCATACAGTAGGACTTTTGGCCAAATGACATCAAAATCTAGACTTGAAACAAAGGCTGATGTGATTTAATTTAATCTAACAAGTTTGGAAACAAATTTGACATAAACTCGACACACATAATCACACATAAACATGATTAGTTGGCATAAGGCATAAGACAAAAGTCTCTTTGATAAAAATCTATGTTTCTCCAAAATAAAGACACAAACAATGATGAGGATAGGCTTTAAACAAACAAACCATCAATAGTTTTCAAATTTAGGTAATCAATTAATCAAAGTTATGTAACCCACAAGAGAAATATCTATGTATCATCCCCATGAATTAAGGCCTAAATAGAAATCAATCAATTTTTGAATCGAAACTTGACAAAGCTAATTGAAAACT
Source organism: Torreya grandis (assembly GCA_037957365.1). NCBI lineage: Eukaryota > Viridiplantae > Streptophyta > Pinopsida > Cupressales > Taxaceae > Torreya > Torreya grandis. Next base: position 7,668,487 of record JARHVA010000120.1, on the reverse strand, counting down.
CAATGGTGGAAACTAGGATTTGACCAAATAAGCTAGACAAGAATGGACTGCATGATGACATAAGACAAAGGTCCCAATGGTATACATGACATGGTTTGAAACAAATGGTTTTTGATACAAGGTGAACTAAGTCTTGAAACAAACTGAGCAGCCTAATGGTGTAAACATGCTCGAATGATGTGGTTGATACTATATTTCAAAGACTCAAATTGCTCAAAAATGTTTTGACATGATTTGGGTATAATAACACTACCCTCCTCAACTCAAATACATTGTTTTGGCATGGCTTACTAACAAAAAAACAAGTTTTAGTCTCAAAACATACAAAATGAGAAAATAATCTAAAAATATACTGAGTATAATCATCCAAATCCTAGCAAAGGTATGGCAAAATGGGGTTGACTAAAACTAGCAAGGTTTCGATCGATCTATGGGAATCAATTACACAATGACTTTCATGCCAAATAATGTAAAATAAAAGCACAAATTTTGGGTTTGTATCACTTGGCTTGTTGCAAAAAGGTCTAGTCCTTTTTAAAACCACTACATCATGTTGTTCACTCAGTGTAATGTGATGTCCAAAATGACATCACATTCCGTGTGCAACTCCAAAGCAGCCAAATGAAGTCAATGCCAGGAGGTGAAACCCTAGATCAGAGCTTCCCTAAAGAACTTGTAGGAGCTGATGAAGTCCCCCTCATAAGCCAAGATGCATAAAAAAATAAATCATGAAAGTAGAAATACTTTAGGGTCATTTTTAAGGTCACCCAAACTTTGATGAGTTTTTGGGGAGTGCTTTAGACAACTATCTTTCTAAGCCTTGCACTAGGCTACTTGTAATATGAATGTCACTTTTTATTCCAAGAGTTCCCTATAGGGGACAAACGAAAGAGCATACACACAACATTCCTCTTTTTTCCAAACAAAATCTAACTAAACAACTATTGAAAACAAAAATTGAAGTGTATTCAATTTTAAGGCCAAAATGAAATATTTGGTGGTGTTCATTTGACTCCTTGGTCTTAGTTAAAAACTTTGAAAATAATCACAAAATCACCTAAGTTCTTTATTAAACACCAAAACAAGGTTCCTAATTGATTTTTAAGCATGCAAAGGTGATTTAAACATGTTTTGAACAAATATAAAGCTTGTTCCTATAACAAAATTGTTAGCATATCCTTTAGCTTTGAAGCTCTTTTTAGCTTGAAATAATGAACTTTGGGAAAGTATCTCTCAGGATTATGTTTTTGGAAAAACACAGTGACCGACATTGGTTATTACCACCAACATCGGTTACTCTAGCTAACTAAAATCTAACCAATGTCAATTATGTTGATCAATGTCAGTTAAGTAGGTAATCTATTTTAGTATTTATGTCGATGTCATTTATTATGTAAAAATTGTGGCAACCAAAAATGGAAAAATAAAGTTATAAAATCAATTTGTAAGAGTTTTAAGAGCTCAAATAAATATTTTAAAGTTGAAAAATGATCTCCTTCATGTGTGGGATGCGTCTTGTCCCACCAGGCATGCCATTATGTGATCTAGGAATTTGAATCACGAGAGGATGGTTAGTATGGTATTAGTTCCAAAATAAAAATAAAATAAAATAAACACACTAATATTATAACATCTCTAGGCCTAGACACTAAGGAGATCTTAGCTAACAAAATCAAATGACAAGCACAACTAAAAAGTAAGGGATCAAATACAAGAGTTCTTTCACCTTCCTTGCATGCTCTAAATGCCTTTGTAGTAGTGGATTGCTCAGCTTGTGCTCATGAAGTCCTTAGCAATGGAAGCTTGGCTACCTCCATCTCTCCTTAGCACCTTTTGATTATGGCTTAGATTGGCTTGGAATCAGTTTAACATGGTAACACTAGTTTCATGAAGCTTTTAGATCTAGTATTTCATTATAACTTTGAAAAAATGAAGCTTAGAAATGATGTTGTGAGGCCTCCTATTTATATATTTTTAGATTTGATCAAAATCAACCTCAACCATCCATCTCAAGATTGAGATGTGTGGTTGAGGATTAATTCAATTTTTGGAATTAAGTTTTTAATTATCCTCATCATGGCATTGGAAGAAGGGGAAATTAAGAGGCATGGAGGGCATCATGGAAGGCGTTGATGAGGCATGGAGGGCATGAATCGTGATATTTATGGCATTTATGGCCTAGGGATGTCTTCCCAAGAAATGAGGTCACTTAATGATGCATATATTCAATATTCATTTCCAAAATAGAGTATTCAAAAAATTTCCATGGAATTCTTGATTAGGCCTTGATTTGGGTTAATTATCTCTTAAACATGATTAAACACTTTATGCACAAATTACTCAAATTGATCAGAATGCCTTGTTATTGGTCCTAAATTTGATTGGATTGGAATTGGGAGGCATTGTCAGATGCATTGGATGTGTATTACAATTTAGGATGTTGCCAAAAACAAATAACAAAGGCATGAGTCTTGTGTAAAAGATGTGATATGAAAGAGTAATCCAGAGCACCCAGGTGTAAAATTGGCATTTTGACTTGAAATGATCTGATCAAAGTTAGTTGGCCCATAAATTGTATTACCCCATTTAGGGATACTCTAGCCAAAATTAGAACTTTAATATGTTAGTTTCACATCATTTAGTATGTTCTAGTGTTTTTAGGTTAAATTGTGCATTTTAGGTAGAAATTGGCCAAAATCCTGAATGGAGGTTATCGATGGCCAATTTTAGGTGTCTAAAGTTTGCCCCTATTTGGGAAGATGTTGCAAACTATAGTCAAAGAAATGTCTTATCAAATAATGAGAGATGGCCTATATGCCAAAAAGAAGATGATGGTTGAAGAATAAAGCTTCAAAATGTGTTTAGGAAGTTACATAATTGTTTACTAGATTCAGGTGCATCTACAAACATCATGTCTATAGATATTTGTGAACATCTTAGCTTAAATCCAATAAAATATGATAGATTTGTAACTTATCTAGATAATTCAAGAGTCAAATTAATTGGAAAGTTTTTAAATGTTCACATGCATATTGCCTTAGATCTAAGGATCCAATAATTCATTGATATCAAAGTGGCAAACATCCCTCATGCTTATGAGATGTTGTTGAGTAGGGATTGGAGAGGGAGCTTAAATGGTTACATGTCAACAAATTGTTCACATATGTGGCTAACTTGGAAGGGAGTCCCTACCCAAATCAAGATAGAGAAAGAGCCTAGAATGAATCATATAATCACCAAGTACAATGTTGTGAATGAAAGGGTTAACACGGTAGACTCTAGTTTAGGAGTGTACAATCTTGAGACTACTAAGGTATGTGACTCTAAAGTTTCTTATATTCTACTTGGACTTTGGAAAATACATTTTGATGGTGCTAGGTGTAATTATAGATCTAGAGTAGCAATTGTTCTCACTAATCCTGCTAGTAAGGAATACCATGCTTATTATAGACTCAATTCCCATGCACTAATAATCTTGCAGAATATGAAGTTTTAATCTTAGGATTACAATTTTTTGTCAAGTACAAAGTTAAGGAACTACTAGTGTATGATGAATTAGAGCTAGTAGTTAATTAGGTAAGAATCAAATACCAATGTAACTTTTTATACCTTAAGAAATATAAGTTTAGGGTTTGGGATTTTATTGAATCTTTTGATGCTTTCAACGTCGTTTCCATCCCTAGGGAAGAAAATAAGGTTGTTGATGATCTTACCTTAGCTACAACCAATCTTATGCCAAACCAAGACTCCCTAAGCCTTGTCATTGAGTTGATTCCATGCCCTTTAGTCCCTAATAATGTAAACTATCTACATGTATTTAGTTATGACCAACAAATCCTAGACTTCATGACTAGCTTGGGATCATTTGAGGTTCATATCATAGATGAAGTTAATGAAAATGCCTTTCATGATGATGGAAAACTTGGTAACAAGGTAATTTAAATGAATCAAAATAATATCCCCAAAGGCATGATTGTCTTGGAAAGACTATTTGACATCGACAAACTAGCTGAGACCACTAAGATTCCCAAAGTAAGTGGGAAAGACTATAATGCAATTGATATTGGACTTTAAGGTCAAACTTGGTTGGTTAATATTGGAATAACATATACAAGAATTGATTCTAAAATATCCAAAGAGATAATAAATAAATATAAAGATGTCATATCATGGTCTTATGATGACTTAAAAATATTTGATCTTAGAGGCATAACTCATACCATACACCTAAATGAAGCATGTAAGCCATTTAGGTATAAACAAAGGCTAGTCAACCCTATACTCAAACCATTGATATTTAAAGAGGTCATGAAACTCTTAGATTCCATAATTGTGTTTCCTATTAGACATTCCATGTGGGTAGCTAATTTAGTTCCATTCAAGAATAAAAATGGGGAAATCAGATTGTCATAGATTTTAAGAGTTTGAATAAAGCATCTGAAAACAATAACTATCCTTTACCCTCTCTTGATCAAGTAATCCAATTTTTTTTTAGTTATGATATGATGTCCTTTCTTGATGGATTTTTAGGATATAACTAGGTAGTTTTGAATAAGGAAGACATGATGAAGATGGAATTTACAACTGAGGCACTTTTGCCTACAAAAGGATGTCAGTCAAACTGATTAATGCAAGATCCACATTCCAAAGGGCCATAGATCATGCTTTCCAAGGTTTGGTAGGTAAATGCATTATCATATACATAAATTATCTAAATGTATTTTCTAAAAATAGGGAGGATCACATCATGTACTTACAATAGGTATTTGAAAGGTGTGAAAGGTATGAAATTTCCCTAAATCCCAAGAAAAGTATTTTCTATGTTACAGAAGGGAAATTGCTAAGACATGTCATTACTAAAGAGGGAATCTCTATAGACTCTAATAGAATAGATGTAATATCTAAAATAGAGCTTCCTAATAGTAGGAAGTAATTGAAGTCATTCTTTGGAAAAATTAATTTTGTGAAAAAAATTATTTCTGGTTTTACATAAATTGTGAAGCAACTGAAAGATATGTTAAAGAAGGATGTCAAGATCACCTAGAATGAGGAGACCAAGAAATATTTCAAGGACATCAAGATGTAAATTAGACAAGTTATAGTCCTAATAAATCCAAATTTCTCCAAAGATTTTAATCTTTACTCTTTTGCTTCTGATCATACCATAGCTACATTTTTTATTTATAAAATAGATAGATGTGATCATCCTATAGTTTTCATGAGAGCTAATTTTAAAAATGTTGAGTTTAACTATTATTTTATTGATAAGCAAGCATGTACATTATTTAAGTTAGTAAAAAAATTTAGGCTAAGTCATAATGAACTAGGAGAAAGGAGAGGTAAGTGGATGTATATGCTTCAAGAATATGATATTGAGATGAAGATTTATAAGTTGGTAAGGTTTCAAGGTGTGATTTAATTAATTTATAATACCTATCCTAAGCTAAGTATTATGTAGGTTGAGCAATAAAATTTTCAACTGAATGATTGGTATGATCCCATCATCCATCTGTTAATCAATGGATCTTGTCTTGTAGGGTTAATTAGAGAGAAAGAGAGAGCTCTAAGGCTCAAGTCATCCCATTACATGATCAAGGATGGAGTACTATACAAAAATAATTTTGAGTGTATTTACCTAAGGTGTGTTTTCAAAGAAGAGGCAACTGAGATCATGAGCACTTTTCATGAGAAGCTAAGAAGTAGGACCCTTATAAAAGGACAAATCACATAAAATATTGAGATATAGTTACTATTGGCCTAATGTATTCAGATATGCTTATAATCATGTGAGAGATTGTCATTCATGCCAAGTCTTCAACACTAAGGAGCCCAAAGTAGCCATGCCACTAAAGCCAGTCATGATTGACAAACCATTTGCACAATAAGGACTAGATTTTGTGGGGGTGATGAACCCTAATTCATTGGATGGTCACAAATATGTTCTCATTGCAACTGACTATTGCATAAGATGGACCGAGGTAGTGATGACTAAGTAGTATAGTACTAAAGAAGTGATCATTTTTTAAACGAAAACATATGCACAAGGTTTGGCATGTCAGTATCTCTAGTTTGTGATAATGGATTTGATTTTATATCCATTGAGCTGACTAAATGGGTAGATGACAATAACATCATCCTGAAGTTCTCATCAAATAATTATCCTCAAGGTAATGGAGTATCTAAATCAATGAATAAAAACTTGATGAAGGCAATAAAGAAATACGTAGCAAATAAACCTAGAACATGGCACAAGCTACCTAAGTTTTCTCTTTGGGTAGATAGAACAAGAGTTAAATAGGCTCTAAAGGCATCACCATTCTTACTGGTATATGTTCAAGAGCCTATATTCCCTATCACACTCAATCTACTGACATATATATTCATGCAAGAGTACATGGAGGACGATTGAGAATTTTCACATTCAAGGCTATTAGACATTATTCAGATAGAAGATGTAAGAGAAGAGGCTTTTTTCAACTTCAATAGGCACTAAACCATAGTGAAAAGGTGGTTTGATAAACATTCAAATATAAAGGTGTTCAAGCAAGGAGATTTAGTTATTTTTTGGGATAAGGCATCTGAGTCTAAGAGTAAAAAACCTTTGTGGATAGGTCCCTATCAAATTATTGAGATACTTGGAGATAACACCTTCAAATTGAAAGACTCATAAGGAGTAGACATATATATTCATGCAAGAGTACATGGAGGAGGATTGAGAATTTTCACATTCAAGGCTATTGGACATTATTCAGATAGAAGATGTAAGAGAAGAGGCTTTTTCCAACTTCAATAGGCACTAAACCATAGTGAAAAGGTGGTTTGATAAACATTCAAATATAAAGGTGTTTAAGCAAGGATATTTAGTTATTTTTTGGGATAAGGCATCTGAGTCTAAGAGTGAACAACCTTTGTGGATAGGTCCCTATCAAATTATTGAGATACTTGGAGATAACACCTCAAACTGAAAGACTCATAAGGAGTAGAGTTCACACATCCCACTACTAGGAAATACCTCTAGCACTACTTCTCTACTGCTCTACCTAGGGTCTTAATGGAGTAAACTGTAAGAGTAGTTTAGAGTTAGTGTAGGTAAGCTAGATTAGTTTTTTTTCTGTTCTTTCCTTTATATTCCTCATTTGTACATATTTGTTTTCTTATTTATTTTTATTTCTATTATTTTTCTTTCTATTTGGTGTATTTAATTTCTTTGTTTTATTCCTTAATTTTAATAAGTCTATCATAGACAACCCTCAGGTCAAATTTCATTTAAATTTCTCAAGGACTCTTTAAATCAGGAATGCAAGGTATGAACTTTAGACTATGGTTGATTATGGATTAGAAATGTATGATCATGTTATGGTTTTAATAAACTAGTAAGGACTAGTGGGCAGGTTAAATTATTTCATAAGATCTTACACATTGTTCTGATCTAAGCTTGGTTTTAGGAAGAATTACACTAATATAATGAAAGATTAAATTATTGGAACACAGTCATGTTTGCACTTAAAAAATATTATTACCTAGGACAAAGTTTACAACCAAGGATGATTTCCTAAATATCAAACATTTGACCAAATCCCTAAACCTAGCTAACCTGGTTCCCAACATTTACTGGAAAGCCAAAAAATGATCTAAAAAAATACAAAAAATAAGAGATTATTACAATATTTAAGAGATTTCTAAAATAGATCTGATTCTGGTAATCTTCATTAGGGCTATGGATGCCTGGCGGGTAGTAGAGAAAGGTCATGAGTAGAGCCAAAGGCATCTCTATTGGGGCTATGGATGTGTGGCTGGTAGTAGAGCAATGCCCAAGCCTTCTTTGAGAAAAATCTTGAACCTTAATAAACCATCCAAACATGTTATAAGTCAATGTTAATGGTTGAATTCATGAAATCTGGAAGTTGTACCTTGAAGCCCATGGCAAACAGTAAGTGGAATCAAATCACACACACAACATGACTAGGTTTTAATGTTTGATCTCAATTCTACATGTGAAATACTTATTTTAACCATGAATTGATCTAAATAATGTGACTGATCAAGTGGTGTAGATAACTTAATTATTATTCCAAACTAGAGTCTCTAAATTCTAGAAGTTACCATTTTTTGAGGTTAACATACCCCCATTTCTGAAAAATAGAAACCCTTATGTCAAATTATGCAAATGTGTACCTTGAAATAAAAAATTCACTTGATCAGAGTATCATTAGCATTTTTGTACATTATTTATATTTGAAGATCATCCACACCTTGTTTGGTTAGCATATTTTTACTTGATTCTGGTTTTCCCTTGTCTAAATTTACTAACTTTGGATCTCTGTGTTTTCCAACTACAGGTCTAATAAGGTCTACTTGGAATGAACAATGATTGGGATTCATGATTTTAATACTAACTTGATTATTTACTATCTTTTGGTCTATTGAAAATCAAATTGAGTTGCTAAACCCTTAGTCTGAGTTTAGTCCAGGTACTTCTTTTGAATTCAAAAGATAGTGGGCCTATGTATATCAATGATCCATGTTGATTTGTGCAAATTGATTGGACGTAGTGAGGAAAAGATAAACTTTTCAACTAAAGCTCAGAGCAAATGAGGGACCACCACATGGAAAAAGCATGCTAGCTCATAGAAAGTGGTAGTGCAAAATGAATAGAATAAGCACGGAAGCACTAAGTGACACAACCTTAGAGACTAAGTATAATGAGTAGCTAATCACATATAATCCCTCAGATCAAGATTTGATGGTGCATGTTAACTTAGAGATAGATAATCTAATAGTGTGAAGAAAAATTTGAAAATTCAAGCCTTAGGTCCATGATTAAAGCTTGATCACCTTTCAAAGATCAATGGTTAGTGAAGATTCATTTAAAGATGATTGGATGGTACAAGATGGAAAGATTTTTCAAATGGAAATGGTCATTTTTTTAAACATTGATGAGTAATTATCATGAAAGTACCAGAGCGATGCCATGAAGATCCCACATCAAATCCAAATAAGCTAGAATAGTTAGTTCAACATATTTTTTAGATCCATGGCAAAACAAAGAGATTAAAACATGATTTAAGGCACAAAACTCATAATTCAAATATATGATACCATTAAAGCACTATTACAACCTTTAAAAAGGCCTTAACATAGTCAAAAGCTATAGTTCAACCCTGTGATTACCTTGAATCAAGATAGATAACTTGAACTACCTTCATTACAAGCATAATTCAATCTGGAATCAAAGTGTGATCCACTAGTGAGTAATTTAAACTAAATTCACAGCTTGAACATCTCAGAAAGGCATTTTTCCTGAGAGGACATCGAACTCCACTTGACTTTAGTAGCACAAAATTAGAAAAATGAAGATATTTTTATTATAACAAGAGATTATATAAAAGGAGGATGGTTAATTGTATGAAAAAAAGGGGGGAGTTTTTTTGAGCCAAAATACTTTGTAAATTTTGAGTGATTAAATGCAAGTAGGGATTTATGAGAAGTTTGTCTCATTTGTTTGTATGAACTATTATATGGTTTCTCTCTCAATTTTATATTTTAATTTTCAGATTTGAATGGTCCCTATAGATTATTGGTGTGCACCTTTGATTGCATAATTGTTAATTTATGTCTATGCAATATTAGTTGAAGGTTATCTAGTTTACTTCATTTTATTTTCTCTGTATTTCTAAATGTGCTTATGTTATCTGCTTATAGGGGTAAAACTTTAAATTAAATTTGGGTTCTTGTTTACATTATTTCCACCTTCCTTAAAAGTTTTCCTGATGTGTGATAGGATTTGGGCTTTATTTATTTCACATTATACATTATTTTCAAGCACATGTCTTGAAAATATTTGAACTTTATCATGATGTTTAGAACAAAGATTAGAAACACCTCTTTTCTACCCTATTCTTCATTTTGCTCTTTTTTTTTAACAAAATCACCTTAGCATAATTAATTTTCAAATATACATCTTAGATTATTTCTAGATTATAATTCACTATATTTAGCATAGAATACTTCATAGTTCACAAAGATTAACTTTTTGGCCATGGTGGCTCCCAACCACCAAATATTACAAATATTGTGAAATAGTCCACTTACTTTACCTCTATTCTATCAATAGATAATATGATTATAAAAACCTATAAATCATGCATTTAATTCTTTGTAATTCTAAATGATAAGTGTTCCTTAAACACATTGGCCACCTGTGGTACTATTTAGGCATCAACACAGCCTTCGGGACCTCCACATGCAAATCCATCAATTTGAACATGTCTAAATATAAAAATGAGATATGATTCCAAGACCACAACCTAAAAATATAACTATATACATTTTTCACAAATATTTATGAGATTTTAAATACTAACAATAAATTTTGTCAACTATGAAGCGGTAGTTGAAGATCTCCACCTTTGGTACTTCGTGGCTAGAAACTAGCACTACCAATATGTCTAGTGTGGTATAAACGTATAAGAATAAGTTAATGAACTTTGATTACATTTTTTAAAGAGATGGATTATCCATTTTGGCCTCAATAATTCCCTTCCCAATATGATAAAATTTTATTTTTTTAAGCTCACTTTAAATGTGCATAAAATAGAAACCATAAGTCATTTGCACAAACTAAAAGAACACTCATGTGTATGTCGATGTTTAAGTAGTTTTTCATTTATTTTAAAATAAAATATGATTTACTAAAAAATTGAAATAATAGGTTTTATGTTGATACCTATGAATTGGAAGATGTTTGTGCACTACTCAAATATAGCGATAGTGAGAACTCTTTTTTGGCTAGGAAGTCTAACCTACACACATGTGGAAACTTGACAAAAATAAATTAACAGAGAGATGGGTGGACTACTTGATTGAGGATCAATAATAAAAAGTGTTATACTTCCTTAGATGGATGTCATTCCACTATTTTTGCAATTAATAAAGATAAAAACTTGTTAAATTATAAATAAATAAATGAGGTGATAATAATGCTAATTTAGATTTTCCCCCTTGATTAATTCAATAATGTAAATAAATTATTATTGATAGTGAGAAGAAACAAAGTCTACATCATCTTGAATGATAGATAATGATTCTTCATTGGATTCATGGGAGAGTGCATAGATGATGGCATAGAGGGATAACTCAAATGCTATGTCATTCTGATTTGCATATAAAGGCTAAGGGATAATATAGAGATGAAGGATGTTGGTTATGTCATGGACTAAAGTAGGTAGAGTCATCTACAGGGAAAAACCCATGTTTAAAAAATAGTAATTAATAAAGTAAATGAAAATATATTCTTAAGGTAGGGTTTTAGATACTTTATATTAAATACAATAGATCAATGTTAGTCCTGATAGGATCAATGTCGATCAACAAAATCAACATCAATTCTCTGTGTCTAAATTTAATAAATAGATAATAGAAAATGAGGTAGATTTGATAATAAAAATGGATTTAATAGGTAAAAAGGCTGATAATAATGTTTTACTAATTAAATAATTAATGATTAAATATAATGATAAAACTAAAATCTAGTACTTACCTTTTGATCAACCATAAACAAAATGGTCCTAATCCACAAGTAAAGGTAGCAATTTTGGTTTGCATAGAGGATGTGAGTAAATGGGATGAAAATCCAATAGAGTATTGATATAAATTTTATGAAGGTCATGAGGAAAACAAACAAAACTTTTAGGCGCTCAATGCTTTTGTCCTATCCTAAATGCAAACATAGGTTGCATATTCATGGATCAACGCTGATATAAAGAATCAATGCTGATCTTAGGAGAATCATTGTCGATTCACCCAAAATTGAGCCTTTTTTTCAATGGTAGATGATAATAGGTCAGGAATTATTGTAATTAATTTGTAACAATTTCACATGGGGTGAATTAGTTACATGGGTAGATTCTAAGTTATTATTAGTTTAGGGGGTTCGAAATGGTAAAAGGGTAGGAGTAAAAAGATATTTATCAAGTGGGTAAATAGTAAATAATTCAAACTTTAGGATAGGGATTAATTAGGGATTTAAATATAAGTAGGAGCTATGACACCCAAATAATCATTCCTAGGGGTACAAAATTATAGTGTCTACATTTGCCCCTTTTTATGGAGCAGTATATCATGTGTGCCACGAGACAAAAATTATGAAGGGTCCACTACCCTAGGTTTATGTGAGGAGGATCCCCCCTCAAATCAAAAGCCAGTGGAGGATAAGGAGTGGGAGATGATTTTGAAAAATGGATGGGATGGATAAATAATAGATAAGCTCTAATAAACATAGATACATAACATGAAACATATGTTTTATACTTGAAAGATGGAAGATAATACATGTAGAGATGCCCCAAGGCAAATCCTATAACCAAAAGTCACAATTATGAATAAGTGGGCTTAATGAAGGATAAATAAGAGAATAATGATAGGGTTGGATGATTGAAGCATCTAGTGTGATAAACAATGTGTATGTGCCCTATAGATAGTTGTTCTCAAGGGAGAATGAACTCTCATGACCTGCTGAGGGGAAATACCTAAAAGAGTACATGCCTTATGCAGTTTGTGGGATCATAAGGGGGTCAAAATACAAAAACCTAAAATGATATGGGTCAAAAAATAAGGTAAATGTGGCAAGGAACCATAAATAGCTATGGAACAAGATTGGATGTACATGAGAGTACACATAGTATAAAAAGGGGCCAATCAACATCGATTTGAAATGAATAGGTGATGATCAAGATGAATGACACCAATCTAAAATGGATCAATGTTAATCTAAAATTGAGTATAAAATCAAGTTCAATGTATAAAAGGGCTTATTTTCAATCTAATAGACCCAAAATGACACCTCAAATCTCAAAATGATAAAAGTGATATAGGATGAAATGGTGGCTAGCAACAATTATTTACGATGACGATGCTCTTAGGATGAGGTAGGCCATGTAGTTTATTAGTTTTTTGAATTTTTTTGAAATTTTTAATATTTTTAGGAGCTAAATATAGGATAGATAAGATAGAAATGACATTGTATAATTGACACTAATTCCTTACTGAATCAATGATGATTCACAGGCCATTAACATCTTTTCATTGAAATGGTGCTGATCTAGGAGAATGGTGTTGATTTGTAAGGAATCGGCATTGATTCTCACCAAGTGGGAAGGTTTTAGGGTATAGCTAGGTTTTTAGGCTAAGTTAAGGATTTTAGGATATTTTTAGGCTTATAGGTGATACTGAGGATAGGTACGTGGGATGATACAACTATGGGATCAAGTGCCACCATTATTAGAGGATCTACAAGTATGACTAAGTGATGATGACTGGGCCCACTTAGAGTCCATAGGGTTGGGAGGGGTGCATCACTATTGATGCATCCATCGAGATACTAAATTATTGATGGCATTGATAGAGTGATGGGATGTCACCACTAGGACATTTTAGTTGCCTACCAGTGAGATGACCATCACTGAGGATGACATTTATAAGATCTTATGACTTCTAGTGTAGGGAATTCTAATAGTTCCTATGGATGAGTAGAGTTGAGATGTAGCCTTAAGATGTCTCTATGGTGATGACATGACTGGGATCAAATTTATTGTTGGGGTTTCACTTTTGGGCCATTGTATCATGAAAACATAGTAGGGAGGGGTGTATTGATGATGATGATGATGATGATGATGATGATGATGATAGTGATCTCTTGATACATGCTTCCAAACTTAGGGGGTGGGATATTTCCATGGGGTTTGATGGGAGTTGTTACAGATATGGCTGAGAATCATACTATTTTTGCTTGGGTGCCCACTCTACTATCATAGATATATAAGGAGATCTGGGGTTGGAGGACCTATATATACTATGGTTTGGATGTGATTGTTATATTACAATTTTGGGTGTATGAGCACATTAAGATAGTGCATCCCATTAGTACCCCATGGATACAGTGGTATGAGATAGATTACAATGTGGCCTTTATATGGTGGAAGGTTGATCTAGCCTGTGGTTTTATAGATGGAGTTGTTAGAGATCTAGACTATTATATGGGGTTGCTAGAGTGATTGAGGGATATATATATCATCTAGAGGCCCTATCTATGATTTCTAGAGTGACCATGGATGGATGCATATTTAATAATGATTTAGAGGGAGTGATGTGTCACAAGGAGGAGGTGGGATCAATGGGATTACCTCTACTTTGGCCAACTATGATGATAGTTTGGTTTGGTACAAGACATCCCATGGGTCCCTCATGTATAGATGCAGGATGAGACAGAACAAGATCTCGAGATCAATGATGGGAGATGTCTTGGTGGAGGAGGACTAGGTGTTAGTAAGGGAGGATGCAAAGGATGTAGGATACACACCTAAATATACATATTAGTGGGTAGAGTAGTGGGGGGCATGATAAGATAGGGTGATTTAATAATGCTAGGGAGGAGGATGAGGAGATGGAGGAGGAGGAGGATTCTAATTCTGAGGAGATAGAGGAGGAGATGGGAGATGAGGTAGATAGGAGAAAGGATGAAGGGGATGAGGAGGAGGTTGAGGAGGAGGAGATAGATATGTTTAAGATTATTATGTTTAAATACATACTGCAAGAATGATGTGCCCTACTTAGATGTTCAGTTGATGGTAGCATAGGGGGCTCTCATTGTAGCATAGGTGGAGTGAGATATAGTGAGGGTTTAGATGGATACATTACAAGTGGGATTTGATTCCCTATAGCTAAGTCATGGCATGGTGGTAGAGGAGTGTTTTTAGGAATTAAGTGAGTTCAAACAAAATTTAATCCACCATAAAATATTTAATTTAAAACACATAAACCAAATTTTAAATGTGTAAAATCATATATAACTATACACCAAATGCATCATGAAATCAATTCCTCAAATCATAGTTAATGTTTGTTAAATAGATAAATTTAAAAAACTAGTAATAGCACATAACACAGATATACCATGGTTCACTCAATGTGGGCTACATCCACCAATAAATTACTTAAATAAAATAGTAATATGAAATAAGATTACAATGAACTCTCATAGAGATAGGAAAATCTCTTGTAGAAAATGCTGCACAAAAACTACACTTTCACCTGTACCTGCATAATATTGTATCTCACAAGATGTTATACCACACTCTATAAATGAACACCTAAGCTTTGAAAAACACTTGCACTTTGACTCTATCTCTCAAAATCCACACCTGCAAATAAAATCATCAACAACCTCTAAAATGTCACACCACACCCTGTATATATAAAAAATGATGTAAAAATCCATCCCCCAAGGAGAAAGTCATCATCCTCATCAAGATAGGCCTTATCCATCAAGGAAACATGCCATTCCCACCTAAGTAAGCTTATATTCAAGCCCCACCAAGAAGGAACATGCCATTCTCCTCCAAATGTCATAACTTACAATGCAAAGAGATAATAACCAACTCTTGGTAATGAGAAATTCCACCCACTTGCATAATACATCATAGAAATTATTAAATAAAGCATTTAATAATTTCCTCCTATAATAAATCATATAAATTATTAAATCAATCATTTAATAATTCTACTTGTATGAAAATTATTTAATAAACAATTAATTCTCTATAAAATAAGGAAATAAATCCCACTTCTAATAAACATGGCAGTCAACATGAAAATTATGAAATATGCATTTAATAATATTTAAACACATGAAGAGTAAATGAAAAATTCACTCCCCACATCCTTGGATCTCTCTAAGTGCCCAAAAATGTACCATCATGGTCATGTGATATCCCCAAAAGGCTACACACTCAATAATCTCCCACCTGGAGACCATTTCTCCTAAATAGAATCTATCACTGCTCCATGACCACTAAGGACAACCAAATATGAACATAGTCTCAATTTTTCTAATGTGATGACCTTGGTCATTATATCTATAAGATTATGGCTAGTATGGATCTTATCTAACTTCACCAAATTCTCCTCCAAAACTATCCTAATGAAGTGATAATGTAACTAAATGTTTTTCATCCTCAAGTGGAAAGTGAAGTTCTTTTCTAAATGAATAGCACTCTGACTATCACTGTGTAGTCTACCAACTTCTTTCTAATACCCTAACTTTAAAAAAAACTACTATAACCAAATCATCTCCTTTCTATCCTTTGTGGTAGCAACATACTCTATCTCTATGGTTGACAAAACCACAACCTTCTGTATCTTGTAAATCTAACTTACCGTTGTATCTCTAATAGTAAATATATAACCTATCATACTTATCCTACAATAAATATTCCCTACCATATCTAAGTCCACATAACCATGCAAAGTGGTATTTGATCCACCATAACATAATGCAAAATCAATGGTTCATCTCAAATACTAAAGAATTATCGAAGTTGTTGCCAGAATCCAGATAATGCGAGTGCAATGGAGATGTGATCACATGAGTTGAAGAAAGTGCACACCACATAGATGCTAAATCAATTTGAAAATAACACAATAAGATAAATTACACAAGACAAAATGGAGAAAACCAAAATCTGATTAGCATGAGATGGCCAAAGTGAGGACTACAAATAGGAGAGTATGTAAGTAACTCCTCCACAAAAGGTGGACAAGGCACCCCAAGAATAGATTGTAACTCCTCCATGAAAGGTGGTGAAAAGGTGCTAAGAATAGAGAAGTAACTCCCATCAAGGGAGTTCCTTATGACACCTATGACACACACCTCCACATAAGCTAGCTTATCCCACAAATGTAGGAAAACTCCATGTATGCACAAGAAATACAATTTCCCTAATTAATAAATAGGGAGAAATAAAAACCTACACTAATACCCTCCCATAAGCATAGCTTAGGTGGGTAGTGTGGAAATAGAAAATGGGTCCCAGCAACTAGGCCTGATGAGGTACCCATGTACAAATGCAATCTCTCATAAGATAGAGAAAAGGATAAAACCCGTTGGAAAAAACTCCCCCCCCCCCCCCAAAAGAGAGACATAAAAGAAAAGAAGAGGCTAGAAGGCCCCTCCTGAAGATGATGCTACTGCAAATGTGGACCAAACCCTAAGAAGAGCTCGTAGATGAATGAACTTTCTCTCAGTGAAAGGTTTGGTGAAGATGTCTGCAACCTACTCTAAAGACTGGCAAAATATAAAGTCAATGACCTAACTATGAATAAGCTCCCGAATGAAATGCATGTGAATCTCTGTGCTTGGTCCACTGGTGCTGAACTGGATTCTTGCAAATTTGAATGGTACTCTAGTTGTCACAATAAATGATGGTGGGCTACCTGATAGGAATGCCAAACTTAGAAAGAATCTCCTAAAGCCAAATAGCCTCAGTAGCTGCATTAACAGCTCCCCTGTACTCTACCTCTATGGAGGATATAGCAATAGCATTTTGCTTCTTGCTAGACCAACTGATAGGACCAAAACCTAGAGAGAAACTATAACTAGAAGTGGACTTGTGAGTCTGTGAATCACCAGCCCAATCTGAATCTATATATCCAACCAAGTCAACCTCTATGCCAAATCTGTAATGAATCTCATATTTATGTGAACCCTGTATGTAATGCAAGATCCTCTTAGCTGCTTTCCAATGTAGCTCATGGGGTTCCTGCATGAATATGGAAACAAGTCCAACTATATATGATATGTCAAGCTTGGTGTGAGTCAAGTATATGAGACTACCAACAAGTTGTCGATACTGAGTGGCATCAACTAATGGTGAAGAACAATCAGCCTCAAGCTTGACTCCTGATAGAAAGGGAGTTGGAGATGGCTTGCAATCAGCCATGTGAAACTAAGCCAATAAGTCAAGGGTATACTTAGGCTATGCAAAATAAATCCTTGAATTTGACTGTGAAATCTCAATGCCAAGGAAGTAGTGCAACAAACCCAAGTCTATCATGTCAAATCTATCCTGAAGAGATGCCTTCACCACTGCAATAGCTGATAAAGAACTCCCAGTGATCAAAAGGTCATCAACATATAGAACCAAAATTAAGAGCGAATCATCCTGCCACAAGAAGTAGACATTGGGATCAAAATGGCACTTAGTGAAACCCATTGTGAGAAGGAAGGAATCCATCTTGGCATACCAAGCTCGAGGGGCCTGTTTGAGGCCATAGATAGATTTCCTAAGTCTACATACTAAGGAAGAATCCTAAACAAATCCTAGTGGCTACTCCATGTAGATCTGCTCCTCTAGGTCTCTATGAAGAAATGGACTCTTCACATCCATCTGGTGCACATCCCAACCATGTGTTGTGACAATAGCCAAGGTGAGTCATATAGAAGTCATCTTTGCAACAAGTGTAAAGGTCTCTAAGTAGTCAATGCCTGCCACCTATGAGAAACCCTTGGTGACCAATTACACCTTGTACTTATCAACCGACCCATCTGCTACAAACTTGGTCTGATATATCCACCTACATCGAACCATCTTTCTTCCCTTAAGAAGTGAATTCAAGTCCCAAGTGTGATTTTTGATTAAGGAAGAATATTCTTCCTCCATAGCACTATCCCACTCAGGTACCCCAAATGCCTCTCAAAAAGTTTGTGGATCTGAAACTGAAGCAAAGAAGGCATGTGGATCTCTCTAAAAATCCCCCTAGTACATCTCTCATCTGTGGGATCCCCTACCCAAGTGCCAGCACTCTCAAGTGTCTGTCTAGCCCAAAGTGGCTTGAAAGTGGGTGAGTCGGGTGCTAACTCCTCATCCTCTGATTGACTAGAGGTGGATGACCTTGCATCACTGTCCTCGCTGTCTAAACTCAAATAATAAGAAGATGTCTCTGGCTTGAGAACCTACTGTGGCTGATCTGAATATGATGAGGAATCATCATGAAGAAGTAGATTCAATGAGGGAGAAGAATTGTCAAGTGTTGAGTCTCTAGGATTCTCTTGAAAATGGACACTTCTCTCGATGAACAACTCATGAGTGACTGGATCCAGAAGGTGATATCCCTTAATACCATCCAAATATCCTATAAAGATGCAAGGCTTGGACTGACGTTCCATAGCTTTGCATTTCTTCTTCAGAATGCAGGCCATGGCAGGGGATTTGAAAACTCTAAGGTGCTCAACATCAAGTTTCCTTTTATGCCAAGCTTCAAAGGGTGTTATCCCTTTTAAAGCTTTGCGAGGAACCCTATTTTGAATGTAGCAAGCATAATTGATGGCTTCGGCCCAATACTATGGTGCTAAGGATTTGGAGTGAATCATATAGCTACCCATCTCTTTCAGGAACCTACTCTTGCATTCTATAACCCCATTCTATGAAGGACTGTAAGTGACTGTGCGCTACAAATCAATCACCTCTATGGTGCAAAACTACTCTAATCTAATGCTGACATACTCCCCTCCATTACCAGTTTGAAGAACCTTGATGGATTTCTCACTCTATTTCTCAACAAGAGCCTTGAAGTCTAGAAAATTTTCAAACACTTCAAACTTTTGTTTGAGAAAATATATCCAAGTGTACCTAGAGAAATCATAAATTAAAGTGAGGATGTACTTGGCCCTTGTGAAAGATGGTTTGGGAAAGGGTCCTGATACATCACTGTGGACTAACTCCAAAGGCTGTGAAGCCCTCCAAGCTTTGCCTTTGTCAAATTTTGTTTCAGGATGCTTCCCAAGGGAGTACCCTTCACAAAGTCCTTTTGAGAATTGGACACGAGGCAAGCCAATGACCATGACATTTTTGCAAAGTTGCTCAAGATAGCGGTAGTTAAGGTGGCCAAGCTACTCATGCCACAATTTTCTAACTCCATCTGAATGAGTCAGCAATGCTGTTGGAGAAGAATTTGATGTGAAATGTGAGAAGGTGTATAACCTGGGTTGGTAATCTGCCCTACCCACTACCACTGTAGTATCACTATACAACTCCCTGATAGCCACTGAATTTGGTGAAAACTCAACTCTCATACCCCGACCAATGTGAGTGATTTGGTACACTAATAGGAGATTGGTTGAAAGAGAAGGAACACTTAGAACATTATTGAATGTTCCTCCTTCCATTTCAACTGACCCTCTCCCTAAAACAAAAACTAATGTGTCATCACCCAAACTAATTAAAATCATGCTACAAGGCTCTAAAGATGAAAACTCAACTAGTGAAGAGACCATGTGGTGAGAAGCACTTGAGTCTATGACCCATGAAGATGTGGAAGCTTTTGTAGCTACAAGGGCCTTGCCCTTTTCTTTCTCCTTACCCTTGCCCTTTGCCTTAGTAGAATCCTGGGTAGTTGAATTCTGCTTGATGGACTCTGGAACACCTATGTTGTTCTTCTCTAGAAGATGAGTTAGGTGATCTATTTATTTCTTCATGCACTTGTGTTCATCATGCCCTATCTTTTTACAATAGGCACACTTAACCTTCTCCTTCTTTGGTTTAGCATTGGAGGATGAAGACTCAGTGTTTTTTTTGGCAGGATTATTGTTTTCTTTCTTCTTCTCCTAGTCCTTGTTCTTTTTCTTCTTCTCCTTTGTTGAAGTCTTATCCTTACCATTTCCAGCTATCAAAGCTTGGGGTTGAGTAGACTTCATTTTTCCCATCTGAATTATCTTATCTTGCTCCCTAGTCACGTCGGCAATGAATGAATCCAAAGAAGGCATTTTCCATGTAGGTGCCAAGGGCACTTTTTGTGGCATAGAAAGTTGAGACAAAGATTGAATACCTTGGACCTAAATTTACGAGAATAGAAAGAATGAGTTGATCATCTTTATTCTCTATCTTGTATTCTTTCAATTTCAATCTAAGGGCCTTAAACTTAGTGAAGAAGTCCTGTAGGGTGTCAAAGTTGCTAGGACTTAGACTTATGAGTTCATTTTCGAGCTCATGACCTCTCATCTCATCAAGCTTCCCAAATAACTTTTCTAAGGTGTCCTATATGTCATTAGGAGTCTAGGAAGATTCTAAATGGAAGATAAGTTTTAGAGACACAAACAAGCTCAGTAATCCATAGGCTTCATCACTACGATTGTACCACTTGACCTTTTTAGCATCAGTGTTGGGTTCTACTTCAGTACCCATGGCGATCCTATACAACCCTTTGCTTCTAAGAATGATTGACATTTTAACCTTCTATTCATGATATTTGAATGGTTTTAGGAGTTTAAGTTGAAAATAATCCATTTTTTAGCTGAATTTAGGTGAAGTTGTGTTGATTGCAAGTTGTGAAATTATGCAAAAAGAAGAATAAAAGCAAAGATTTGCAAGTTGTGAAAAGCAATCACACCCCCATAAAATATTAAGCCCCCCCAAATAAGAAAGTGCACATTCAAAATATGTTGGACTCATCCAAAAAATCATCTTAGAGTAATCAGTGTAAGACTAAAGCAAACAAGACGTCGGACTCAGCCGAAAATGCGTCTTAAGAGACCCAATTTTTTGGCACTTTATAAACTAGTGCATTTTTGACAAATAACAAGCCTAAACTATGGATAATTGAATTAAAAACAATTTTACAAAAAATGGCACCCAAATTTGAGCTACCATTTGCAAGATATTAAAGGTACAATTTTCCTGTAAACTAGTGTTTTTGCAAAAAAAACACTAAAACATTAAAAAATCCCTGTTATGGGAGAGAAAGTGGTCTTCCAACCACTCGTTGGATTTGGCACAGAATGAGGAATCTAAAGGAGGTTTGTGTGAGGGGGAATTGGCCTCCTGCCAACCCGGGCCTCACCCTTCGTCTTCATAGGTCGAAGATACAAGTTAAAATTCAAACCCCAAAAATACAAAACTGTCTATAAAATTGAATATTCAATCAAATTGACTGATTTTTGTTTTAACAAGTCAATTTTTAACTAAAGAAAGTAAATCAAAGACAAAATTGATGAAATCCACGTGTCCAAAGGCCCACATGGGATGCCAAGCAAGAAGTGGCGCCAAAAAAACACAGTCCAAAATTTACAGCAGAAAAGACAAAAAAATTGCAGACCAGCTGGTCGTACGGCCTGATGGCACCTAGCAGAAGTGGCAGAGAGGACTGAAAAAACAAACAAGTCAGCTAAGGGTTTTCAGAAGTATGGCGCAGAGTTCCATAAGTGTTGCACCTAGACTGAAGCAAAAAATTGGCACGTTGTATGGACTAGGCAGCAGTTGATGTGGGCAGCGCCTGGTCTAGGCAATCCTCACCTCTTTCCTCAAGTTGGAGTCACACAAACAGAATGCAGAGAAAGGTGGCGTCCAAGAACAACAAATAGAATGTAGAGTTTTTTTTTCAAAAATGACAACAAAAATTCCTCCGCCTTACTGAAGCCACAACAGATCAATCAAGATGTCTTGGCAAATTTTAACTCAAATATATAAAGGGAGATCTAGATAAAACTCAACAGAATTAATTTTTTGATAGATTTCCATATGGATTTGCATGAGTTTTCAAGAAACTCTATCAAAACTCTCAAATGCAACTGAGTTAAACTAGGAAAGCAAAGTAAGAATTTCAAAATAAACTACTAGCATAACTAGACACATGATTACCAAAGTAGCTCTGATACCATATCGAAGTTATTGCCAAAATCCAGATAATGCGAGTGCAATGGAGATGTGATCACACAAGTTAAAGCAAGTGCACACCACATAGATGGTAAAGCAATTTGAAAATAACATAATAAGATAAATTGCACAAGACAAAATAGAGAAAACCAAAATCTGATTAGCATGAGATGGCCAAAGTGAGGACTACAAATAGGAGAGTATGTAAATAACTCCACAAAAGATGCAAGGCACCCCAAGAATAGACTATAACTCCTCCATGAAAGTTGGTGACAAGGTGCTAAGAATAGAGAAGTAACTCCCATCAAGGGAGTTACTTATGACATTCTTATGACATCTATGACACATCTATGACACACACCTCCACATAAGCTAGCATATCCCACAAATGTAAGAAAACTCCATGTATGCTCAAGAAATACAATTTCCCTAATTAATAAATAGGGAAAAATAAAAACCTACACTAATAAGAATCCATTTCACTTCTTGTCAATGCTCATAACCTAGATCACTCATATACCTACTCATAACTCCCACTACTTGGGAAATAGCTGACCTAGTACACACCATGATATACATCAAGCTACCAACTGCTAATGAGTAAGGTACTTTTGAAATCTTAATATTTTTAGCTTCCATCTTGGGACACTGATCCTTTGATAATCTAGAGTGACCTGCCAAAGGAGTACCAACAGATTTAACATCCAACATACTAAGCCTTTCTAAGACTCTCTTCACATACTCTGATTAGGATAAAACCAACTTCCTCTCCTTCCTATCATGAGTAATCTTCATACCAAGGATTTGCTTTGCTACACCCAAATCCTTCATAGAAAATGAGTCACTACACTATTTCTTGAGCATGTTTATATGTTATATGTTCTTTCCTACAACTAACATGTCATCGACATACAAGCATACGATAATAGAGGAACCATCATCAAAATGTTTGATGTACATACAATGGTTATAATTACACCTTTGATATTCTTGTTCTAACATAAAATAATTAAATTTTTTGTACCATTGTCATGGAGCTTGTTTCAAGCCATACAAGCTCTTCTTTAGTCTGCACACATAGTTCTCCTTCCCTTTGACCTCATATCCTTATGGCTGCTTTATATACAACTCTTCATCCAAATCACCATGAAAAAAATTAGTTTTCACATCTAACTTTTCTAAGTGAAAATCTTCAACTATAACTAAACCAAGAACAATCCTATATAAGTCATTTTTACAACAAGAGAAAAAAATATCATTAAAATCAATACCTAATTTTTGTGCAAACCTTTTGACCACCATCCTAGCCTTATACCTTTTTCTCCCTTCATTCTCTTCCTTTATTATGAAGATACACTTGTTTGTAAATGCACTCTTGCCCTTGGGTATCCTTATCAAATCCCATGTTTGGTTCTCCATGAGATATTTATGTTCCTCCTCCATGGCTTGTTTCCATTTCATCCTAGCATCTACTTTCATTTCTTTCTCATAACACTCTGGTTCTCCATTTTTAGTGAGAAACAAATAATTCAAAGAAGGATAAAAATGTTTAGGTGCTTTTCTTACCCTAGAAAACCTTCTTACCATAGGATTTTGGGGTCCTTGTGTAGAAGGTTCTTGAACTGAATCATTGGATACTTTGCCATCCATAATATTATCTAATACTATGTACTCTTTCTATTCCTATTCCTATTCCTACAACTAGTCATTATACATGACTTTTTCATTAAAGGTTACATCTCTAGACCAAAATATTTTCTTATCTTTAATGCTCCATAAATGGAAACCAAAGTCATCCTCACCATATCCAACAAAGATGCATTTCTATGATTTAGCCTCTAACTTGGTCCTATCCTCTTTCTTGATTAGGGAAAAAGCCTCACATCCAAAGACTCTAAGAAAAGAATAATCAACATTCTTACTCAACCAAGCCTATTTAGAAATGACTCCATCCAAATGCATAGAAGGTCCTCTATTAATTAGGTATACTACCATGCTAACTATTTCTACCTAAAACTATAAAGGCAACCCTGCATGTAACCTCATACTCCTAGCACATTCCATTATTTTTCTATTTATCCTTTCACATACCCCATTCTACTATGGAGTTATTGGAACCATCCTTTTCCTACAGATTCTATTTCGAGAATAATAATCAAAGAAAGCATTACTGCAATACTCACCTCCATTATCTAATTTGAGACATTTCAACTTGAGACCTATTTCATTTTCAACCAAGGCTTTCCACTTCTTAAAAGTGTCAAATACATCAAATTTCTTTTTAATACCATAAACCCAAACTTTCCTAGTTGTATTTTCAATAAAAATGACACATTAATTGGAACCACTAGTAGAAGATACCTGAGTTGGTCTCCATACATCTAAATGTACCAACTCTAATTTTTACTCTTTCTTTGTGGGTCCAACTTTTAGGAACTTAACCTGCTTCTATTTTTGATACACATAATTCTCACAAAAGTCTAGATCTATGTTTTTTAATCTAAACAACTTATCTTTTAAGATCTCTATGCCTTTATAATTCTCACAAAAGTCTAGCTATAGGTTATCCTCTTTTCCCCTCCAAGGGGAGTTGATGTTCCTTATGATACATGTAATATGCCATCTACATTTTCCACAAACCAAAATTATTACCATATAATTTATCAACTCTGAATCTAATTTATTCCCCATAGCCCCCACTTAAGTTAATAACCTTTCCTGCGATTTACCACTTTAGCTAAAACACCACCAAATCTCTGATACCAGTTGTTAGGAATTAAGTGAATTCAAACTAGATTGAAGACACCATAAAATATTTAATTTAAAACACATAAACTATATTTTAAATGTGTAAAATCAGATTTAAATATGTACCAAATGCATCATAGAATCAATTCCTCAAATCATAGTTAATGTTTGTTAAATAGAGAAAATTAAAAAACTAGCAATAACCCATAACATAGATATACCATGGTTCACCCAATGTGGACTAAATACACCAATAAAGTCCCCAAATAAAACAATAATATGAAACAAGATTACACTAAACTCTCACAGAGATAGAAATATCTCTTTTAGAAAATGTTGCACAAAAATTGCACTTTCACCTACACCTGCACAATACTATATCTCAAAAGATTCTATACCACACCTTGTAAATGAGCACCTACACTTTTCAAAACACTCACACTTTGAATTTGTCTCTCAAAATCCACACCTACAAGTAAAATCATCAACAACCTCTAAAAGGTCACACCATATATATATATATATATATATATATATATATATATATATATATATATATATATATATATATATATATATATATATATATATAACAAATGATGTAGAAATTCATCCCCCAAGGAAAAACTCACCATTCTCATCAATATAGGCCTTATCCACATAGGAAACATGCTATTCCCACCTAAGCAAGCTTATATTCAACCCTCACCAAGAAGGAACATGTCATTCTCCTCCAAATGACATAACTTCCAATGCAAAGAGATGATAACCAACTCCTAGTAACGAGAAAGTCCACCCACTTGCATAATACATCATAGAAATTATTAAATAGAACATTTAATAATTTCTTCCTATAACACATCATATAAAATATTAAATAGATCATTTAATAATTCTACTCATATGGAAATAATTTAATAAATAATTAATTCCCTAGAAAATAAGGAAATCAATCCCACTTCTAATAAACATGGAAGTCAACATGAAAATTATTAAATATACATTTAATAATATTCACACACGAGGAGTAAATGGAAAATAAACTCCCCACATCCTTGGAGCCCTCTAAGCCCCCAAAATGTACCATCATGGTCATGTGATATCTCTAAAGGGATCCACACTCAACTTGTGTGATAGGTACAGGGTAGAGTTGGAGACACTGAGGAGATAGGTGGAGGAGAGGGATCCATTAATACAAGTGATTGGGGAGATGTGGAGTTGAGCATGAGGCTAGTGGGGATATTTAGTATGTATTATTACAGGGAGCTAGTGGTGGAGTTGAGATATTATGAGTGGATTATCTTAGATCAACTACCATAGACTCCCTGCTATATGACTTATAGAGCCACATAGGGCAGGTTCTCGAGGTACACTCTCACAAATTTTGTTAACATGGGGAGTGTCACACAGAGGGACACTAATAGATATGGGGGTAGAGATGGGAGTGGAGCTCAATTGAGCATTCACTTGATCAGAGTAGATTTCATTTTATAGATGGATGTATATATCTATGCATTTATACTAGCTAGAGAGCCATTGACATGTATACATACACTTTGATGTGCATTGATATTTGATATGTATATTTCATGTTTATGAATTATGTGTTTCTTGATGGATACATGGATGAGTTATGCTTATGGATGGATTATTATGTTTTATGGATGTTATGGATTATGGTATGGATGCTTACATTGCTTATGGATTATGTGATGCTATGGATTATAGATTTTATGAATTATTATGGGTTATGATCTTATTGATGGATTATGTGATTATTGAGGTATGGTTTTGTTATGGATTATTAATAGATTTATTATGTTGTTATGGATTATGTGATTAATGTATTATTATAAATATGGATATGTGTGGATGTGATTAGATTATGGGTAATGGTTTAGTTTATATGGATTAGATTAGATTATTTATGATTATGAGTTTTTATGTGATGTAATTAGATATTTTAAATTATGAAATGTTATATGGATTTTGCTTTATAAATGGTTCATGGATTATGGATGTGATGTAAAAAATACTTATGATTAACATGGATAAGATTATGCTTATGGTTTAATTATGGTTTTTTGTGATTATATTTTAGTTATGGCTTTATGTGATTATGGATTTTAGACAATATGTTGATTTATGGATTTCAAATTTATGATTTAAATTATGGATTATGTATTATGGATCATGATTAATTATTATGGATTATGATTTTAATAGTTTATGGATTTGTATTTAAACATTTGTTAATATGGATGGCATTTTGTTAATTAAATTTGAACAAAAGGCTTATTGCTCATATCATGGCCCATGGAAAACTTTTTAAAAGTGATGCACATGCATCCTTAACTTAAGGCTAATAAAAGTCCTAACAACTTTAAGTCAAATAAGTTCAAGATCTGATTGAGTTGATTTTTAGGATGTGATAGCAAATGAGTTCTAATAATAAAGTGTTTCCATATTACATACTACAAACCAAGGGTTAACTAAAATCTGAATGTGTCAATCCATGTAGACTAATCAATGCAGGAAGTCTACTAAATTAATAAAGATGATCAATGTGAGAAGATTTATAAGTATTCTTTATGCATGATAGCCATCTTTTTAAAATAACTATCTTTCAAGGGATCAATATGTGCTTTTGATATTGTTTTGTAAATTTTATGGATTTAAATATAGCTATCCTTCAAAGGAGCAGTCTATTCATTTTGATTTGATTTAATTTTATAATTGTTGTGATTTTGAGTTTTTTTCATCTCAATACTATTTTGATTTTATGGATTGGTGTTAGGTATCCTAGGATAATTTCCCAAATCTTTGATACACAAAAAACACACATATTCTTAAAAGGGAGTTTAGTGATAAGGAAGGATTTCAAGGAATACTGATTTGGAGTTTCATCCCAAAATGGATGAAGCTTATTTAATTAAATCATTCTATGAATAGAGCCAGGGTATTCATATTTATAGTTAATAATAAGCAAATTTGTCGAGTAACCATGTATCTATATATCATTATTGGGTATAAGAGTAAGAGGGATATGCCATCTAAAAACTAAACTAGGTTGACGAAAGTGATTAAGATTGATTAGCAGTAGAAAGGATGAAATTTTAAGGCATTAAGAGGTTCTCACTCTAATTTTCCATCAAAAGAAGCCAAGTGATATGTCCCATATCCATATTTATGGGTGATGATATATGGTCTGATCCAATTTGGAGTAAATTTTCCCCTTTTGATTTTTTCCATATTAGTTACATGCTAATTTTCTTATAAGACAAGATCACCAATGTTAAATTCATATTGCTTTAAATGTTTATTATAAACACGTTTGATTCATTCTTGATATACATGTAGATGGTCAAGGGTAGTCGAGTGATGCTCTTCTAAGAATTCAAGTTGGGCTAGTCTCTCATGGTGAAAATCATCCTCAGAAATGATATCCTTCAAGGAGATGCATAAGGATGGAATCTGAACTTTGAGAGGAAGTACAACTTTAGTGCCATAGATGAGAGAGAAAGGTGTAGTGCTTGTAGGGGTTCTAATACTAGTTTGATAATCCCATAAGGCATATGAAACATGTAAGTTCCAATTTTTGCCTGCTTCATTGACTACTTTGGTTAGGATTTGGACTAGGATCTTGTTAGATGCCTCGGCTTGATCATTAGCTTGGGGATAGTAAGGTGAGGAAAAATTGAGCTTAATACTGAAAGAATCAAATAGTTCTTGAACCTTTTTATTCTTAAAATATTTTCCATTGTCTGTGATGATATTTTAAGGGATGCCAAATCAAAAAACAATTTGTTGAGTAATGAATTCAATGATTTTATTTGCTTTGGTTGAGATAAGGGGGATAGTTTCCACCCACTTAGTAAAATACTCAGTGACTGTAATAATAAACCCATGATGCTAATATGATTTAAGATTAATTTTTCCTATAAGATCAAGCCCCCACTATGAAAAAGGCTCGAAATCCTAAGTAACTTACAAGGCTTGGCTAGGGATATGGGATAAGTTAGCATGCTATTGACACTTGATGCACCTATTAACATCCTCATAGTAATCTTAATTTAAAGTGGACTAATAATAGCCCAACCATAGGATTATTTTAGTGATAGAATGACCATTAAAGTGTTGATCTTCCTTAATAACAAGTGTAGCTTCATGATTTTGAAGGTAATGAATAAAAATTCCATCAAAGCCATGACTATAAAGGAAACCCCCTAGTATGACAAAATGGGTGATATGATGTTGAAAGGCTCACCTAACATTTCTAGATAGTTCTGGAGGAGTAATACCCCTAGATATAAAATCAAATATCTAGGAATACCAGAGATATGAAGGATCCTCCTCTCATTATGGATGGATGGGAGGTTAGTTTTGGTAAAAGAGGGTTGATTAATCTTATGAATAAGAACAAACAACCTTGAATCCTGAGATGAGGATGGGATTAAAGAGGATAGTGAGGCCATGGTATATAAAAATTTGTTATTCAATCAAAGGGTGGCCTAGATAGCATAATGGTCAAAGGTAGCTAACAACTGATTGGCTAAGATTTTATAATTCTAAAGAGTATCATTCTTACACTGATAGATGCCTTTAATTTGGTTAACCATGATATGAGAATAACCATAAATATTGAGCATCTTAATACCCAATGCTAAGGCAATTTGGAGACCTAATATTAAAACCTCATACTCTGACATATTATTAGTATAGTCAGAATCAAGTTTAAAGGATAGAGCGATAGGTGTCCCCCTAAGAAGAATTAAGATAATTCTATCCCCCCACCACGTTCAAATTTAGATCCATCAAATAAGAGAGTCATTTGATATTGTGAATCTAATTGAGATGTGGAGACTATAGATTCATCTAAAAATTCATAGTTAGTAGGTTGACCATTAGGAAGAGGTGCCTTAGCAAGTTGATCAGTAATAATTTAACCTTTGACTAAATTTTGATGGATAAATTTGAGGTCAAATTTTGCTAGAAGCATAAGCCACTTAGCCATTCACTCATTTTGATAAGGCTTAGAGTGCATGAATTTCAAGGGATCGATGCTCATAATGATGTAAGTCTAATGATTGAGGAGACAATGTTGCAATTTAATGGTGACAAAAATAAGAACTAGACAACTTTTTAATATGAGAATAATGTGTCTTATATTCAACAAACATACGACTAATATAATACATAGCCTATTATTTTTGCTTCTCATCATGATGGGCCAACATAGCTCCAAGGGTATGGTCAGTAGTAGAGATGTATAAGAAAAATGGTTCTCCTTCTTTCAGAGGGATGATAACTTGTGGCAAGAGGAGGTAGCTCTTAAGAGCTTTCAAAGCCTCTTGATAACCAAAATCCCACTTAAAATGGATATATTTTATTAAAAGGTGATGGAAAGGCTAACAATAATCAGATAACTGGGAGATAAAATGACAAATAGATTGTAATTTACCTTGAAAACTATGAAGCTATTTGAGATTGGTTGGAAGAAGCATTTTTAGGATGGCCTTGATTTTGGTGGGTTCAACCTCTATCCCATGGATGGAGACAATAAAACCTAGGAGTTTGCCTATCAATACTCCAAAAATGCATTTCTTGGAGTTTAAGTAGACATAAAATTGGATTAGATGATCAAAAATAACCTTCAGAACAGAGAGGTGATCTTTTCATAACTTTGATTTACTGAGAAGGTCATCTACATAATCCTCCATAATATTATGAAAAATATAGGTCACGTCTCTTTAATATGTGGCTCCTACATTCTTTAAGCCAAATGACAGAATGTGATGGTATAAATTCCCCAAAGGAGTAATAAATGAGGTCTTATGCTGGTCTTATTGTGTGATAAGGATCTAATTATATCCAAAAAAACCATCCATTAATGACAACATTTCATGGATCGTGGTTAAATTGACTAACTGGTCAATATTAGGGAGAGGAAAGTCATCTTTTGAACAAGCAAGATTGAGGTCTCAAAATTCAGTACAAAGATGAAGTCCCCCTATAGGTTTCATTATAGGGATGATGTTAGATACCCATTGAGGGTAATTGATGGGTTGGATAAAATTAATGGATAAGAGGCATTGTAGCTTTTCTTTGACTAAGAATTCAATACAAGGATATATTTTTTGAATCTTCTACTTGATAGGCTTAGCATTAGGAAATGTAACAATATTATGGATGATGATGGTAGGATCAATACCAGGCATATTACTATAAGACCAAGCAAATACCTCATTGTGATCAGTTAGAAATGAAGTGAAGTAATGATATTCCTAAGGATCTAAGGATTTAATAACTTTAATGATATGAAGAGTGTTTGGGGACCCTATGTTAACATCATTAGTGGCCTCATTTATAATACTAAAAGTTTTTGATGGGAGGGCTTTATGTAGATGAGAGTTCTCAGTGCCTAAATGAGTTAAGATGGACTCATCATCCTAACACTGAAGAATAGGGATGGTAGTAAAATCCTACCCTATCATGTTAGGGTAGGCTGAAAGATTGGTATGGACCTCACTATTATGTTGATAGATGAGAGGTTATATAGAAATAGCATTGACTAAAAAAAAGTTAGGTAGAATAGATAAGACACTTTTAGTTGAAGAATAGGTATCAGAAGGTGAAGATGGTGTATCCTTTTTAGGGATGGGGGAAGAGTAAACTTTGAGGAAGATTTGGGGATTTTGTTAAATCCAAGGTCATGTTTTTCATGGGTTTTCTAAATTACCCTAATACAACCTCATGAGGGACCTCTTTATAATGTTGCATATTGAAACCTTTCTAGGTGCATCACTACAGGTATGTTTCTATGAAATAAGGTTTATCAAGAAATAAGAAATTAGATGTGAATGGTTTAGATCAATTTTGTTTAGAAGGTCCCATGGAAGGCTAGTCAACTCCCCCATAAATAAGATGGGTGTGAAGGAGTGGTGGACTGAAGGGAACTATGGCTCCCAGATTTGGATAATAAGCTAGTTGTTTATCAAGGCATCCATATTATTGAGGTGTATGGAGGGCATTAAGCATTAGTAATTGGTATTCTATGATTGAAAGCTTTTGGAAGGCAAAATTGATGGTTTCCTTACCTAGTATCGATGCAAGGATGGTTGTGCTAGTGTATGATTTATTGGATGGGGATGGGGTAGCACTTTAGAGTGGAATTAGGAGATCATTAGGTCAAAAGGTAAAGTTATAGGTTTTGAAGGGATAGGGGTCAGCTGAGATGTTATAGATTTTTCCCTCATATTCAAACTTAATGCATTAATGTAATGTTGAGGGGATGTAGTGCATGGCATATATCTAATGATGTCTTAGGATAATATTATACTATAATTCTTCTTTAATAACATAGAATAATTTTAGGAATATCATACCTACCTGAATGTGAAGTACTACCATTCTTAATATAGGGGCAATGGTATCATTAAAAGCTCATAAGATAGTATGTGATTTGGATAACACTGGCTCAGGTAGGTAAAGTTGTTTAAAAACATGGGAAGAGATAATGTTTATACTAGTGTTGTTATCTATCATGACTCTTTTAATCTAAGTTTGATCTATCTAGGTGGTGATAAACAGGGCAAGACCCTGATCATCCAGCTGTAAAGGTGGTATCTTTGAATCATGAAACATAATGGATAAGGGATTTTGGATCAATGAAATGAAGGATGATAATGGTTGGGGCTCATTTGTATATATTTATGTGGCCCATAAGGTTTCTATCATGGCTTCATAGTATTATGGGGAGTTTTAGACAAGTTCATATAAAGACATTTTGATCGGTAGTTGGTACAGTTGTTTTAGGATAGATATTTATATAAGATTCAAAGCATTATAATTTGATGCCTTTCCTAAGTTGGAGATTTTAGGTTTGAAGGTAGGTGTTGTTAGATTATTTATGGTAGGAGATGGTGCTTTAGTGATAGTTACTTTAGCTTTCTCATGATTATGGGTCTTATGATCCTGTCCTTGGGATTGTATGGCTATATGAACCACATCTATCTAGAATAGAGGGGGATTTTTCGTGCTTTCAGAGTCATCCTTACATAGGGAGAGAGAGTGGTGCTAAACCCAATCATCAATTATATGCTCCTTTATAGTTTTTTCTAACATGTTACTTTCTACAATGGATGGAATTATAGGGGAATGGGCATGATCTGGTTATTTAGTTAAGATATCCTCTTCATCTAATAGATTTCAAACTAAGAATTTTATCATGTTACATCTTTTTGTGTTGTGCCTAGCTATTCGATGGTATGCACATGACCTATTTTCTCTATACCATGATAGTTTTTGAATACAAGGATTCACAGGTTTTATAGGTGGTAGCATGATTGAGGAAGTCTAGATAAGTTAATCAAGGATCTTAGAATAAGAGCCCTTCAATGGGTTTTGAATCAAATTTTGCATCCTTTGGGGTGCTGGTAGAGGAGAGATATGCGACCTCGACCCTTGGCCTTTTGAGCTAGTTTCTTGGATAATCCTTATGGTAGGTATTTTATGTTGATGGTGTGATCTAGGAATTTGACTCAAGAGAGGATGGTTAGTATGGTGTTAGTCTCAAAATGAAAACAAAATGAAAGAAACACACTAACTAGATTAACATCTCTAGGCCTAGCCACTAGGGAGAGCTTAGTTAACAAACATGAATAAAACACATAAATAAAATGCAAAAGATACCCTCTTTTACCTTTCTTTGATGCTCCAAAATTCTTGTTGTAGTGGTTTGCTTGGCTTTGTGCTCATGAAGTCTTCATCAAAGGAGGCTTGGCTATCTCCTCTTCTCCTTGGCACCTTGTGGCTTTGGATTGGCTTGGCTTGGAATCAATTTGGCATGGTAACACTAATTATAATGGATTTTGAAATCATTTGTGCATTATAACTTTGCATTATCAAGTCTTAGAAATGATGTTCATGGCCTCTCTATTTGTATATTTTGAGATCGATCATTATCAACCTGAACCGTTCATCTCAGGATTGAGATGCGTGGCTAAGAATTAATCCAAATTTTCAATTAAAATTGATAAATAGGATCATAAATATTTGGGATAGAGGAGCAATTAAGAGGTATGGAGGATTTGATGAGGCATGGGAGGCATGAAGCCTAATATTTGTGGCATTTATGGCCTAGGGATGTCTTCCCAAGAAAAGAGGTCACCTAATGATGTAGATATTCAATATTCATTTCCAAAACAAATTGTTCAACAAGTTTCTATGGAATTTTTAATTAGGCTCTAACTTGGATTAATTAACTCTAAGCATGATTAAGCACTTTATGCATAAATTACTCAAATTGATTAGAATGTCGTGTTATTGGTCCAAAATTTGACTAGATTCAAATTAGAATGTGATGTCAGATGAATTGGAACTATATTCCCATTTAGGATGTTACCAACAAAAAATAACAAAGGCATGTGTCTTGTGTAGAATATTTGACAAGAAAGAACAATCCAGAGCACCCAAGTGCAAAATTTTCATTTTGACTCAAAATGATCTAATCAAAGTTAGTTGGCCCATAAATTGCATTACCCCATTTAGGGATACCCTAGCCAAAATTATCACTTGAATATATCAATTTCAACTCATTTAGTATGTTTTAGTTTTTCTAGGCCAAATTATGTATTTTAAGTGGAAATTGGCCAAAAGATTGATTGAAAGTTATTAGTGGCCAAATTTAGGTGTCTAGAGTTTGCCCCTATTTGGGAAGGCATTACAAGCTATAACCATAGTAACATTTTATCAAAGAATGAAAAGGTCCAGTATGCCTACAACTGCAATGATGATAAACTAACTATATGATTCCCCCTCAAGGGAATGGTTGGCACAAGTAAGTCGACAAACAGTCATTTGAAAAGAAAGAAGTGAAATGAGGAGACCAAAGAAAGTAAAGATGATGGGGTAAAAACACAATGATATTGAAAAAGTAGTCAACATCATTGAGAATGCAACTGGGATGGTGTATAAGGGTTTTCCCAAAGGTAGTTATAAACATTGTACCCTAATAGTGGCAACATGGTATGATAACACAATGAATTGGCCAAAGGAGGTTATAATAATTAAGAAGATGGAATTGACCCTATTAAGATAGACAAACAAGATAAAAACATGTCCCTGTATAGGCATAAAAATTAAAGTGGTGATAACACAATGATTTTCCCAAAGATAGTTATAATCATTGAGAAGTGTAGATAAGAAGGTGTGCAATGATTTTCCCATAGGTGGTTATAATCATTAGACCCTAATTATGACAAACATGATAAAATTGGTTGAGGATGATGATAACTTACCACAAAGGGTAGTGATGAATTGGAACAACCTACTAGTAGGGAGATGCTCATCTGAACTAATAAAGGTTGAAATTCTTTCATGGTTAATTACTCTATTTGGGATATGATTGGGAGTGAATCAGGATGTCGGTGTTGAAGAGATGATGCCATTGATGAATAGAATTTTTAAATCTTAGGTTTTTTTTAGCACATGTCAGTAGGCATCATGGTATAACATCATGAGGACTTGGCCAAAATATGCATGAGGACTAACTCTCATAATCCAATACTCAATAGAAAATAATGCACCAATGATAGAAACCATGATAATAATGCAAACATATGAATAGGGATGGATTAAAGTGTAAGTGTGGACAAGGAATTACCTAATGAACACATATAAATTAAATCAAGGCAATAGTGCTAAAAACAAACAAATAGACAGACAATAAAATAAGCAAAAATAAACAAATAAACAATGCAATAGAAATCATGCAAACATTACCCCTAGAAAATAGGTGACAACTAAGTAACTGAATAAAATGGGGGAATAGAATAAAAGGAAGGGGGTGGTTGAGCTATCTCTATATGCACTAGGAAAGTGAACATTGCCTACATAGTTCCATGGATGTAATATCCAATAAAAAACTTCAGGCCAAATGTAGTTCTCCCAGGGAATGGGAAGAATGTGAGAACTGATGAAAACAAATAGAATGGATGTGAGAGAAGAAGAGGAATGGTCTTGAAAAATAGCAAATGCATGAGAAAAAATGCTAAAAAGGATGGGGAAACTAAATGACAAGTGATTTGTTTGTAACTTAGTAAGGGTTCCCTAAATCCTTAAGGGAAAGAAGTGGCCAATATTTTTATTCTTTTCTAATTATTTTTCAAATGTTTTTGGAATTATCTTAGAGTGTCTCAAATCAATCAAAAATGATGAGACACTAAATGGTTCAAGCTCACAAAATGATAAGAGAGTTTAAACTAAGGTTTCTCATAAAATGGTGAGAGCATGGCTTAGGTTGCTCACAAAATAATGAGATCATGGCTTAGGTTTCTCACAAAATAGTGGGAGCATGGTGAAAAGGGTGACTAAGCTGACCTCAACAAGTCTTAAGCACTACCTAAATAGTCCCAAAGTAGGACCTCAAGTCACTATAGTTCTACCCTTAGAGCGGAGGAATTCGACTAGTGTAGTAGTCAATTTAAACAAAATAGGCATAGTTGGTAAAAAGGCATAGTACAACATAATAAATAGCAAGTTGGTACACCAAGGCTTAATAAATAAATGTTGCCCCTAGTTTCCCTATAGGCAGTTATAAATAGGACACAATGACATGGATCAATGGTACTAAGTTAGCCAAATGTGGTTATAATTAGTAACAAGATCGAGGATAAGAAAGGAATAACAAATGAAGGATGAAACTACCAAAAAATTCTATCACGCTACTTCAAAATATGATCTCTATCTCAAGTACATGAACCAACTAATGAAACTAATCAGATATCTTGATGCTAAAAATTCATAATGAATGGCAAAAACTAAGGTCAAATGGGATAGACTTTAGAACACACTGGGTCAATAGAATGGAAGCAAAAGGTGGATATGACCAAAAGGATGAATAAGGATGATATTTTTAAAAATAAGAATAGTGATAAAATAGCATAATTAAAATGGTCCTTATAGACAATACACCTTAACACTCAAGCATTGTACTGCTTGAGATGAATAATATTCATTAGCTTAGGAAGTTCATCTTCATCTAGTGTGGCAAGCATGTATGCTCAT
Source organism: Torreya grandis (assembly GCA_037957365.1). NCBI lineage: Eukaryota > Viridiplantae > Streptophyta > Pinopsida > Cupressales > Taxaceae > Torreya > Torreya grandis. Next base: position 7,631,192 of record JARHVA010000120.1, on the reverse strand, counting down.
GATCTATAATCTATAGTAATGATGAAAGGCCCTATCTAGTTTGGTTTGAATTTTTCTTTATGCTTCTTCTCAACTGTGATATTCTTTTGTTTTCTTTAAGGACAAGATCACCAATTTCAAATGTTCTATACTTAACATACTGATTATAGTGGTCTTTGAGTTGGTTTTGATATGATTGAAGATTTTTGAGTGTAGCTGTGCATTTTTCATCAAGTAGGTCTAGCTCTTGTAGGTGAGTTACTTGATAGTCATGATCATCCAAGACATGCTTGAAAGAGATGCACAATGAAGGCAAGTCAACATCAATAGGAAGGATGGCTTCAGTATCATAAACATGTGAGTATGGAGTGGCTCTTTTCTGGGTATAATTATTGGTATGGTATGCCCAAAGGGTAGGGAATATCTACAAGTGCCAATCGCGACTGGCATTGTTGATAATCTTTTTGAGAATATTGACAATGGTTTTATTTGATGTTATAGCTTGGAAATTACCTTCAGGGTAATATGCTATAGAAAAATGTTATGTGATGTTATATTTAGTACATAACTAGTCTACTTCCTTGTTCTTGAATGATCCTCCATTATCGAATATAATATTAGAGGGGATACCGTAGCAGCAAATGAGATGGTTGAAGATGAATTTGGAAATTTTCTTTCCAGTCATGTGAGGGGTATAGCTTCAACTGACTTAGTGAAATATTTAGTGGTGGTAAGGATATCTTTATGGTCATCAAATTAAGTGGGTTTTATCTTCCCAATGAGGTCAAGTCCCCCTGTAGAAAATAGCAATGGTGTCAACATCAGTTTCAGAGTTTTGGCTAGGGCATGAATTAGATTAGCATGCCATTGATATTTATCACACTTCTTTACATATGCAGTGGCATCTGTGTCCATCATGGGCCAATAATAACCAATATGCAAGAGCTTTTTGGATAGGACTACCCCACTATAATTAGCTCCACATACTCCTTCATGAACTTCTCTTAACGCTAGTGTAGAATCTACTAAATTTAAACAATGAAGTAGAGTTCCATCAAAATTATGATGGTAAAGGGTGGATCCAAATAGATTATAATGATTAGAATGATGAATGAAGGCTTTGGTTTGTTTTTGAGATAGGTTAGGTGATATAACTTGGTCATGAAAGTAGTTGTAAATGTCTAAGTACCAAATAGAATTAGGACCAACAATATCACAAATCATTGCAATGGTTGAAGGTTCATGAGTTGGTGCTGATAAATTGTTGACAAGGAACTGATACTCTCTAGCTTTATCTATTTGTCAAATTAGAGATCCAATAGTATCAATGACATCTATAGTTTATTACTAGCCTTTGGTATTTGCTCAAACTGAATGTTGGCAATTTGTTGTGTAAGAGTGTTGACCATGGCTTTATATGGAACTACTTGTCATTTTATTTGAAAATGATTTTTGATCTGATTGATGATTAACCAAGAATCACCATAAACTTAGAGATGAGATATGTTCCAATGCACTACCTATCGAAGTCTCGTAACAAGTGTTTCATACTTGACCATGTTGTTTGTATAAGAAAAGTTGATTTTGAATGATTTAGGGTTTTGATACCCCTATGGTGTAATAAACAATAGGCCTACCCCAATCCATGTGTAGTAAATGAACCATCAAAATACATCTTCTAGGGCTGCTCCTCAAGGGGTGTGTTAATGATGGTTATTATGGATTAATCAAGAAATTGAAATGTGAGAGGTTGTGTGTCTATGAGAGGTGCTTCTGCAAAATGATCTGCAAGAACTTATCCCTTGATTTCATTCTAATTGACATACTCTATGCTAAACTAACTGAGAAATATGATCCATTTACCCATTCTACCTTTCAAATTTATTTTATATAGTAGATACTTGAGTGGATCTACTTTTGAAATGACCATGGTCTTATTATTCAATATGTAATGGCATAGTTTCCAAGCTACATAGACCATGGCTAGACAAGATTTTTTAATAGGTGCATAGTTATGTTCATATATAACCAAGGTATAGCTTAGGTAGTATACAATATGATCTTTTACATTATCATCATGTTGAGCCAAGTGTGCCCCTAGAGCATGGTCGGTATCTGATAGGTATAAAAAGAATGGCTTTCCTATCATAAGAGGTAATAAAATAAGTAGATTAATAAGATAGCTTTTAAGTTGTTGAAAAGTTATTTGGTAGTGATCATCCCAGTGAAATGTAACTCCCTTATTTAGAAGGTGTGTAAATAGATGACACTTGTCTGCTAACTAAGAGATGAATCATCAGATTGACTGGATCTTACCCTGCAAACTAGAAAGTTATTTTAAATTTAGTGGTGGTAGCATCTTAGTTATAGCATGAAATTTAACTAGATCAACTTCAATAACTCTATGAGACACAATGAAGCCAAATAATTTGCATTAAGTTACACAAAACATTTATTTTTGTGGATTGAGTCTGACTTTGTACTCTCATAATCTTTCAAATATCTTATGAAACACTATTGGATGGTCAGCCCTAGTTTTGGATTTTCCTAATATGTCATCGACATAGTCTTCAAAAATATCATGCATAATATCATGTAATATGATAATCATGGCCCTTTGATATGTAGCTCTAGCATTCTTAAGTCCAAATGGCATTAATTGATAAAAAAAATGATCCCCATGGAGTCATGAACATTATTTTATGTTGGTCTTCTAGTGTTATTTTGATTTAGTTGTATCCTAAAAATCCATCCATGAGTGAAAGCATTTCATAATCTACCATAGATTCAATGACCATGTTGATGTTAGGAAAGGGAAAATCATCTTTAAGACAAGCTTTGTTGATGTCTCAAAAACTAGTACAAATTCTAATCCCTTCAAGATTTTTACTAACAGGTACCACATTAGAGATCCATTCTAAGTAGTCGATGGATTGGATACATCCTACTTCTAAGACTTTTTACAACTCTTTTTTTAACAATACATCAATGCAAGGATGCATCTTACATAGCCTTTGTTTTACTAGTTTAGCATTAGGATTAACCACAAGGTGGTGTATAACAAAGGTAGGGTCTAAACCTGTCATGTCAGAATAGGCCTATGTAAAGATATCTAAAAATTCTCACAACAGAGTTGTAAAGACTTCATATTCCTCCTTAGTGAGGGACATGCCTAATTTTATCCATTTTAGGTCTTATGGATTCTTGATGTTTACCTCTATTGCATTTTTTACTAGAAGGGTCAAACCATCTTCTAGGATAGTAGGAAATGACTTGAACTATTAGATTATGTTAGGGTCCTCTATTAGGACTTGATCTTCAACTTCTCCTAGGCATGATGAATATGAGTCCCCTAATGTGAGATCTAGCCATGTGACAAAAATAGTCAAAAAATCTTGAAGAATTTGATCAAATACTTGTTGTTTCTCAAAGCTGAACTTGGATCCATAGGCAAGTTCATCATTGGTGGTCTCCTAGTCTAAATTCAAAGAAGAATGAACACCCCCATCTAATGGTGCCTAAAAGTTTTCACCACTAGACTAGCCTTTATATTTACTTTTTCCTTGGTTAGAAAGTGCCTCGAAGAGGTTTTCAATTTTGGACCTCAATGTTTTACTTATTTGTTTTTGGCTAAAGGTATTCACTGGCTCTCCAAAATAGGCTGTAGGATCCAATGTGATTGAGAATAATAATTTGTGATCTCCCAATGAAATGTTGTCTCTAAGGCCTAAAAATGCACAAAATGCCTCAAAATTCATCAATTAGTAGATTGGATTATTATTGGTCCCAATTTATCAGTTGGGGATAATATAATGGCAATGGGTTATGAGGAATGACTAGGGTAAGGGTACAAATAACATTATTATCAAATAGGTTGGTTTCAACTAGGTCATCAAGGTGAGGCTAAGATCAAACTCTACTTCACTGTCAGCATCATCCTCAATAGTCATTGGTGATGGATCTTGAATAATATATGTGGGGTCACACTTAGGCAATTTAAATCCAAGTCCATAAGGTCTTTCATACTTAGTCATAGAAATTGGCTCAATGGTTCCATGTTGATTCAGTCTAAGGCCTCTTCCTTCATAATTGTGATGCTCCATGATCTTATTAAGAATAGGATGCTTTCCAATTTTATAATAATCAGCTTGGTTGTCATTATATAACCATGATTCATCCCCTTCAAGAGGGTTGGGTTCTAGGCTAGATGCTAGTACAAATGTGACAGGTCCCTTATCTTTGTTCTTTTGTTGCCAATGCATATATGGGGTGACTTTAGGTCACTCAAAGGTTTTTAGATTCTGAGGAAGATTAGAAATATGAAATGTATCATGAGTCACATACTCTCCCAGTCCATTATTTAAAATGGTGTAATGATTAGAAGCTTCAGGAGGTGGCATGCAGGAAAACTAATCTAAGGTATTAGGATTTATGTAATTATCTGGTGAAGGATCAATAAGTATAAAATTTTATTTATCTTTTTTGGAACTTGGATACATGTTTTACTAATAATTATAGCTTTGAAATTTAGCCTCAAGATGTTTTTAGTGTTCATATGAGTGTAAATCTCCTATAATATTCACTTACATCCCTGAGTGGGGAAACTTGATACATTGGTGTAGCATTGAGTGGGAAAACTTGATACTTGGATACATGAATCTCATGCAAAAGTGTATCATGACTCCTTTATTGATGAGCACCTACTCAATCAATAAACCTTTATCAATGATCTCTTTAAAAGTATGTGCACATTGTAGTTCTAGATGGTAATCTATCTCACTATGCAATTTTTTAGTAAACATAGTGGCTAATTGTTTATCTAGTAAACTATGGGTTAAATGGCTTTCAAGGGATCTCCATCACTATAAATAACTTGTAAAACTTTCACCATATTTTTAATTTACTTAAGTTAAGTCCACTAATGAAATCTCATGCTCGAGATTATAGGAAAAGTGCTACACAAACTTATTAGAAAGATCATCAAAATCTATTATTGAGTTTCTGGGTAACTTTAAAAACCACTCCAAGGCTTATCCAACGAAGCTTCTTGGAAACAACAATAAAAGGTATGTGTCATTATATGCCACTTGTTGACATGTGACAAAGAATTTGATCAAATGAGCCTTAAGGTCACTTTTCCCTTTGTATTTGTTGAACTTTGGTTGTTTGTATCCTAGAGAAAATGGTATCTACAAATAATACATGTTGAATGGATAGGAACACACCTCATCCAATTTTAAATTTTTAATCTATTTACTAGATTTAATGGTATCAATTGCATCCTTCATCTATTACAATTTTTGGGATAGGAAACTAGAAGGAACATTAGTTTGAGGGAGAATATCAGTTTGGGTAAATGGTTGGAAGGATAAAAATGGGACACTTTTACTAGGGTATGATGGAGATACCTATTGGGGTATATTGGTTTGGTTGGAGAATGGACCAAGAATATGCATACATAGATTAGGATGTACTTAAAATTGTACATTTGGTTATGTGATATTCTAGTTTGGGTTGGTGATAAAGGTTTGACTTGGAGGATGTTGTGGTTGGGATGGAGGGATATAACTATTCTATGCCTACTATGGTTGAAAAGGGACATTCTGTCGACTAATCAAACCTTGTTATTGAGTGAGAACTTGTGGACCAAGACTCTATCTCTAGATTTGTGACACATTTTAAACTAACATCTATCTAGTAGGTACTTGATAAATATGGGAACTTCTTTGTTACATGAATCCCTGTGGGGAAGTGAAAAAAGGTTGAAAATTCAACATTTGTCACTTACCAATATTTACACATTATTGACTAGTCATTGCTTGGTTTTAGACTAGCATATTAGTTTGTGACTGAAGAGGTATGTTTGTAGTTATCTGGTGAAGTGGAACATTAGTTACCCCTGATTGAGGTGGCAATGTATTTGTCTTATGTTACATTGATATACTATATTGTGTTTGCTATTGTGGAATACTACTCATTACTTGTTGAGGAGGAGTAGGATTCATCACATTCTATCATTGAGGTGTGACATTGGTTTTTGTTTGATTACCTAATCCTGTAGGTTTTACACTTGAGGAAGCAACTAGTTGAGGTTGGGATCTAAAAACTCATATTCCGTGATATGATGATCCACTCATGGGATGAACTATAGGCACATGTTATTGGCTATTTGTTTGTGTATTAGTACCACTTTGATCAAGATTGGGTGTTGTTTTCACATTATCCACTATGTTTGGCTCACTATTCTATGTAGAGGCTGAAGACACTTCTTAAATAACATGCATATGCATCAAGTTATCTATCAAAGTGGTTTGCATGAATGAGTTATAACTTGGATTCTCTTATCTAGTTAAGTCTATCAACATTTATGTTGAAGGAACTAGGTTAATAAGAGGCTTATTCACCATGTTTATCTGATTGAAATTATGTGCTAGATTCAGGCAAGTTGGATATGTTATCTGCATTTGGTTAAAGTGATCTTCCATGATGTTTTTGCCTCAATTAGATATATTAGGGTCTTGATATGTTGTTTGGACTAGAGCCATAGGATTTATAAAAGAAGCATGTTGATCATAAATGATATTGTGGGGCACTCTTACTAGGCTTGGTAAATTTTCATGGGGGAAGTCTGTTTAAAACTTAGCTCCTACCTTTATGGCTCTAACAAAAACCTCATCCTTATTCTCTAAAAAATGTTATTCAAACAAAAATGGATTATACGTGGAAGTCATATTAGTAGAATATGACTATTGAAGAATTGGCTTGTCCACTATGGGTATTGTATCTAGGTATTATGCAATTTATTCTTGTTCTTGTTTTGAATAAGGTGGTGTGTTAACCAAATAGTTAGCCAAGGGATCTTAGTTTTGTGCCCCTTATTGGGTATTATAAGAGGGATAAAAATTCATCTCATAAGCAATATTATCTACATAGGGGTCTTGCACCATTTATTCCTATGTAGCTACATTACTAATCCCTAGATTATACATGATTCCACTACGAGTGTAGGAATACATGTTAGGATCCATAGTCAATGCTTTGTGATAAAAGGTCAAAGATTTTTTCAAAATCTAAGAAGATAATGTCTAAAATAGATGATGTTCCAACTTGGTCTATATTCATCAAAAGGATCAAAAGGTTTATGCAAATATTTTGTAGGAAACAAGCTAGCATGAAGTATCTAACATTTCACTATTCATACAAAGATAAGCAAGTAAATGGACCAAAAATCAAAATGCCAAACTCTAAGGTTGAAGTGTTTCAAATTAATCTAATCTAAGAATTTAAAAGTTGCTAGGTCTTTTGGCCAAATGTGGCATCAAAATCTAGGCTCAAACAAGGCACGCGCTATGACTCTTGGCCAAATGGTATCAAAATCTAGACTTTTAAAATAGATGAAAGTTTTAATATAACAGATTTGAAACACTTCTAACAAACACTAGGAATTTGATTCTTGGTCATGAACTTGATCAACTAGGTATAAGGTATGAAACAAAAGGAAATTTAGAGATAGTTTATTTTCTCATAAAAAATGGTATAAAACTTGGTTCTTTTAATAAATAAGCTAGATAAAAGTGAATGGTATAATTGCGCTTTAGACAAAGGATCATAAAAGTACACTCAGATTGGTTTGAAAATGTAGGAACAAATTTGAATTCTATAAAAGAGGGTATATGAAACAATATTTGAAATGTTTTGGGTAGCCTAATGATGTTACACTACCCAAAAGGTGTGACAAAAAAAGTTTTTTTCAAAAACTCTCTAAGGCAAAGATAATTTTGCATAATTATGATAGCATAACACTACTTTTCTTTACTCAAAATGTTGTGGTGCATAGACTGAAAGTGCAAGTGTTTAGCACAAAGTGGCTTAAGTCTATCAAGTAATTACAATGATTATGAGTCTTAAATGGCCTTCAAACCAAATTGGAAATTAAATCTAAGTTCCCTCAAGTTTAGTGTAAATGGAGAACCCACTTAACACATCAACCCTATGAACTTATAAAGGTGCAATTCTGAGTTTAGATTATAAGTGAAGGACTTAAAACAACTTTGGTAAAGGTCTAAACTCAATTGGGCAGCATAACTGTGCCAAAGTGGATGATATAACTCCCAAACTTTTGATGAACTTTAAACAAGGCAAATTGGTGTTTTCATATGGGTAACATAACGCCTCTTTGTTCAAAGGAAAATTAGGACTATGCGTTTTGGTTTGAATTGTTTGTTTACACCAAGTTTTGACTTCAAAAATTACTTTAATCTAGGACAAAACTCAACCAATTAATCACTCTTAAACTCTAAATTGACAAGGTTGCTTGGTATTCTTTGAATCTATCTATATACATCATTTGAGAGGATTTTAAATGTTCATCCAAAAGTAAATGAGCATTATATAGTAGGGTTTTTACACCCCCCTTCTCTCAAATGACCGTACTGTGACATGAACCTTGAGGTGCACCTTGCACCAATAATACTTCTATGGCAAGTGGGGAATTGTCTAAGATCTAACAAGTTTTTAAATGTTATAGGGGAATCAATTACACAATGACTTTCATGCCAAACAAGAAAAAAAGCATAGATTTTGGGTCCATATCACTTGGTTTGTTGTAAAAAGGTCTAGTCCTTTTTGCAACCACTACATCCTACTATTCACTCAGTGTAGTGTGATGTCTAATGTACCACTATGTCCCATGTGCAACTCTAATTAGGATCCAAATGAAGTCAATGTTAGGAGGTGAAACCCTAGATCAAAGCTTCCTTAAAGTACTCGTGAGAGGTGATGAAGTCCACCTCACAAGCCAAGTTTGCATAAAAATAAAGAAAGCATGAAAGTAGAAAGACTTTAGGGTCATTTTCAAGGTCACCCAAAATTTTATGATTTTTTGGGGAGTACTTTAAATGACTTTCTTTCTAATCCTTAGACTAGGCTACTTGCAATTGGAATGGCGCTTTTGATTCTAAGGGTTCCATAAAGGGGACAAATGGCAGAGATACATGCAACATCCCTCTTCTTGCCAAACAAAAATTTAATTTAAACAACTAAGTGAATACAAAAATCTTGAAAATGTGAGTTCATTTTTAATCCCAAATGGAAAATGAGGTGGTGTTCATTTGACCCCTTGGTTTTAATTACAAACTTTGAAAACATTCACCATAAACATCTAATTTTTTTGTTAAACACCAAAACAAGGTTCCTAATTAATTTTTAAGCATACAAAAGGTGATCTAAACATGTTTTTAGAAAATTTCAAGCTCGGTTCTACAATAAAAATGTTAGCATGTCCTTTAGCCTTGAATCTCTTTTAAGTTTGAAACAATGAACTTTAAAAAAAGAGCTCTTGGGTCTGTGTTTTTATAAAAACATAGTAACTGATGTTGGTTATATAATTGATGATGGCTACACTGACTAATTGATGATGGTTATCTAACTGACATCAGTTATACCAATAGTGACTGATGATAGCTATCTAACTGATGTAGATTTTACTAACTGATGTTGATTACTGTGTAAAACCTGTGACAAAGGAAAATGGCAAAACAAAGTTATAAACTCAATTTGTAAGAGTTTTAATTATCCAATTGAAGATTTTAAAGCTATAAAATGATCTTATTCATATGTGGGATGCATTTGGTCCCACCAGGTGTGCCATTATGTGATCTAGGAATTTGACTCAAGAGAGGATGGTTAGTATGGTGTTAGTTTCAAAATGAAAACAAAATGAAAGAAACACACTATCTAACATAACATATCTAGGACTAGACACTAGGGAGAGATTAGTTAACAAACATGAATAAAAAACATAACTAAAATTCAAAAAAATCCCTCTTTTACCTTCCTTGAATGCTCCAAAATACTTGTTATAGTGGTTCGCTCGACTTTGTGCTGATGAAGTCTTCATCAAAGGAGGCTTGGCTATCTCATCTTCTCCTTGGCACCTTGTGGCTTTGGATTGGCTTGGCTTGGAATCAATTTTTCATGGTAACAATAATTGTAATGGATTTTATAATAATTTGTGCATTATAACTTCATATTATCAAGTCTTAGAAATGATGTTCATGGCCTCTCTATTTATAGATTTTTGAGATTGATCAGAATCAACCTGAACCATCCATCTCATGATTAAGATGTGTGGCTAAGGATTAATCTAATTTTGAAATTAAAATTGATAAATAAGATCATCAATATTTGGGATAGAGGAGAAATTAATAGGTATGGAGGGCTTTGATGAGGCATGGGAGGCATGAATCCTGATATTTGTGGTATTTATGGCTTATAGATGTCTTCCCAAGAAATGAGGTCACCTGATGATGTAGATATTCAATATTCATTTCCAAAAAAAATTAGTCAACAAGTTTCTATGGAATTATTAATTAGGTTCTAACTTGGATTAATTAGCTCTAAGCATGATTAAGCACTTTGTGTACAAATTACTCAAATTGATAAAAATGTTTTCTTATTAGTCCAAAATTTGACTGGATTGGAATTAGAATGTGATGTCAGATACATTAGAACCGTATTCCCATTTAGGATGTTATCAACAAAAAATAACAAAGGCATGTGTCTTTTGTAAAATATTTGATAGGAATGAGCAATCCAAAGCACCTAGGTGCAAAATTAGCATTTTGACTCGAAATGATCTAATCAAAGTTAGTTGGCCCATAAATTGAATTACCCCATCTAGGGATACCTTGGCTAAAATTGGAACTTAAATATATCAATTTCAACTCATTTATCATGTTCTAGTGTTTTTAGGCCAAATTGTGCATTTAAAGTGAAAATTGACCAAAATCCAGATTGGAAGATATCTATGGCCAGATTTAGGTGTCCACAAATGGTAAGTTTTTACTCCTAAACTAGGTGGGTAGTAGGGGTTTAATGGATTATGGATTGACATGACCATAGTTGGGATATTTTTTTATGTTGGCACTTATGTTTTAATGGTAGATTCTATAATAGTAGTTTTTAATTTGGTTGAAGGATGGGGACTTAGAATAGATTCTCTAGTCCTAGTAGGGGTAATAGTGCTTTTAATTTTTGTATCTATTCAGGGGTTGCAAGGATGTCCTATTTAGGTAATTTAATTCTAACATGAGGATGTTTTAGATTTTTTCCCCTCAAAGCTCTTATATTTTTGTTTCTAGTATCTACAACTTTCACCTTGTTTTCTCTATGATTTAGTGTCTCCCTATCAATGGGGGGAACTAATCTAGAGATAGTTTGAGGTACAATAGTTTCCTTGGGGAGTAATAGGCTAATGGGAGTATGTATAATAGGTATGGGTATCAAAATGATGTGAGGAATGGAATTATGTGGAATGTCAAGAAAAACCTTTTGTTCAATATTTTTTCCTATTTTGGTTCTTGAGTGTCTTTAGATATGGATTCTTCCAATGGGTCATAAAAAATGAGATCCAACATATTAGAGGAAGTTCTTGGGATGTCTTCATTGGGTTTGGATGTTTAAAATGTCTCTCCTATGAGGAGATCAAGAATAGGGGTATCAACTTATTTAAGTAAAAGTTGGTTGTGGATGGTATTAATTATGTGAGTCTCATGTTCTAAAGTGGATCTTGATTGAGCCTATACAAAATTTAATGTAGAGACATTTTTTGGGAAAGGATACCTGAATATATCTATGGATTGGTTTATGGGGGCATTAGGATTATCTAATTACAATTATCCCTAATCTATAATATTTTTTACTAAGCCTTTGAAATAGCGACATATGTTGACATTGTGGCCTATTATGTGGTGAAATTTACAAAAGTCATTTTCCCTAAACTAGCTTAGTTTAGGGTGTGACTCATTGAGAGGTTTGATGGGAGGAAGTTAAACAAGAGAAGCCTTTAGGATATTATCTAAAATAGATGCATAGGATTCTGCTAGAGGGGTATATTGTCTCAAGGGAAAGCATGTTAACAGCTTCTGAGACTATGATTGTGAAGTGGAGGGCTTGGATTGGTTTTTGGCTTGAGGTGGTGCTGACTTAGAAATATGACATTGGCAGTCCCTTTGGTTTTATTATTATTGTTACTAGGATTCTATTTGGAGGGTTCAGATTTAAAGTTCTTGTTTCACAGTTTGACCTTCCCTTATTTAAGGGATCTAATTTTGAATTTGTGGTCCATTAAAAAGGCTAGTTCAAAAGTATTAAAGGACTAGACCTGTAGTGTTGACAAAATGAGTTTGGCACACACTCTCATAAATAATTTTATTAACTTAGGCTATGATGAAGAGAAAGTGAATTGGTTGATTAAACTTCTCCACCTAGCTACAAAGTTGGTAATGGATTCATCATCTAATTTATGAATAGCATAAAGTTTTGTAATGGTAACTTTTCTTTCTATATTAATGGAAAAGTGTTCTAGGAATAATTTAGCTAATTGATGAAACAAAAAGAGGGAATGTTGAGGGATTGAGCTATACCAATCCAGGGTAGGCCCAATTAGTTACATAGGGAATGTCCTAAGAAGGAGCACGTCATCATGGGATATGAGGTAACAAGCATGTAGAAATTCTCATAGATGTTGTTGTGGGTCCTCCTTATTTTGGAATTTGGTAAACTTAGGGATTTCCCATTATGGAGGATAAGATTTGATAGGAACTATCAATTTTATAGGATCATTAAAAAATTGTTCATAGGTGAGCATATTCTTTTGCCCAGAGGTAGAAGATTCCATATTAAGCATCTTATTCATAAGAATGCTCATGAGATTAGGCTAGATGTTATGCTAAGTGATGCCTCCCAAGATGTTCTATTTTAGGAGTTAGTACATGGATAATGATGTAAAAAAATCTTGAGATAGGGGGTATCCTATCGATGTGGTTATGATGGGTTGAGAAGCCATAACATATTATGGAGCTTACATAGGGATGCGTGTAGACCTAATAGCCTATGTAGGCACTATATACTGGGTGGTCAAGGGTATATATTATTGAGGTGTTTGAATCATATGAGCCTATTATAATGGTTGCATTTGGGTTATTATGGGCATACGAGTTTGAATCGACAAAAGCATCACTAGAACCGATATGACTAGGTTCTAGAATGAGGTAGTAACTAGTTAGGTAGCTATAAGATGAGTAGTGATAATATTCTAAGTTGGAGTAATAGTTAGCAATGGAGTACTAGAAGTCACCAGAGGTTGTTTATCTAAGGTTTGTGTCATAGTGGTATCAAAATTGGTAGGAGGAAGATTATTATGGGAAGTCACCATAGTAGTGGTGAATCCTTCACCCTCTTTTAAAGGCATGTTGTATGGATTTGAGATAATTACATATGGGGAGATACTAGGATGTGAATGGATATAGAGGTGAGATAATAGTTAAGATTTACAGTATTGCTATTAAGTATGGTGGAAAACTTAGGATCACCCTAGGTGTAGTACTGAGGTATGCCTTCTCCTATGGATTCAAGAGAAGTAAGGGGGCTAGGTGAATTTTCCATAGCTGAAGACATAGGTGGGGGTTTAGTTTTCCCCTATTATTGTTATCATGTCAAAACCATGTATCACTACAGAGATAGGTAGAGGGATTGAGATCTTGGAATACCTCATTATAGTGTACTATTTAGAGGATTCAGATCAAGGCCTCAATAGGTATCATGTCTAGGCCATAAGATAGACATGATGGATCTCAACCCTAGTGTTGAGGCTCTATATATGATTGTATATGTATCAAACTCATAAAAAATATAAAGCATGAAAAATATTTATTTTTGATTATCTCACTTTAAATGAGGATGAAAAGGATGCACACACTAAAGTCATTCTTAAAAGTTTTTACTTTGTCAACTTTAAAGTGATGAAAAAAGAAAAAAAAGAAAGATATTAAGGGTCCTAAGAAATGGTGATATAAGGATAGTCTCAAGTTTTATTTTGACACTCAACGATTTATGTATTAGTATCGACATGTGGCTTGGTGTTGGGGCCTACCCACTCACTTCACACACCACAACATAAGGGTGTTGAGTGCTTGGCTAGAATACACCGATAGACTAGAGTTTATACTCAGCTAGAGAACTAAGTTGGTCCTCCCCTTAGTGCTGAAATCCAAGTAGGATCATTGGGAATAAGATTTCCATGAGGTGAGGAAATCCCCATTGGTTCCCATATGTCAAGTGTTTTGATGAGTTTATTATGAATGTGATTTGGCTTGTGTGTGATAAAAATGATGACTATGATAAATTTACCACTAAGATTATTCTATGTGAGTAAACTAGATAGGCAAGATGGATGCATATTATTTAACCTTTAAAAAGTAAAAATGCAATTTTGATTTTATTTGGATGAATTCAACACATAAGAGAGAGGGAAAGAGATAAACAAATTCAAAAATGAATTTTAATAAGAGTGAGACCTCACGATCCCTTCAGGCATGCCAAAATGTTTAAGTAGGTTTTTGTTTCTTTTAAAATAAAATACAATTTATTAAAAACTTGAAATAACAAGGTTTATGTAGATACTTGTGGATTAGAATAATTTTACACACCACTCAAATCTAGTGATAATGAGAACTCCTTTTTGGCTGGGAAGGCTAACCTGCACACATGTGGAAACTTGACAAAAATATATTAATAGAGAAATGTGTGGATTGCCTGATTGAGGATAAATTTTAGGAAGTATTACACCTCCATAGATGGATGTCAGTCCATTATTTATACAATCAAGCAAGATAAAAACATAAGAAATTATAAATAAATAAATAAATGATGTGACAATAATGTTAATTCAGATTTTCCTCCTCGATTAATTTAATAATGTAAATAAAGTATTCTTCCTAGTAAGTATAAGCAAAGTCTACATCATCTTGAATGATAGCTGATGATTCTTCATAGGATTTATGGGAGGGTGCATAGACAATGGCATAGAGGGATAACTCAAATGCTATGTCATTCTGATCTGCAAATAAAGGTTGAGGGATAATAGGGAGATGAAGGATGTTAGTTACATCATGGACTAAACTGGGTAAAGTTATCTACAAGGAAAAAGCCATGTTTAAACAATAATAATCAACAAAGGAATTGAAAACAAATGCTTAAGATGGGGTTTTAGATCCTATGTGTTAAACATATCATATTGATGTCAATCCCAATAAGATCAATGTTGATCAGTAAAATTGATGTGATTCTCCATGTCTGAATTTATTAAATAGAGAATAGAATATGAGGTAGATTTGCTAATAAAAATGGATTTAATAAGTAACAGAGGATGATAATAATGTTTTACTAATTAAATGAATAACTAAATGATTAAATATAATTATAAAACTATAATTTAGTACTTACATTTTGATCAATCATAAATGGAATGGTCCTCTTCCACAAGCAAAGGTAGCAGTTTTGGTTTGCATAGAGGATGTGACTAAATGAGATGAAACTCTAGTAGAGTGTTAGTATAAATTTCATCAAATTCATGAGGAAAAAAAACAATAATTCAAGGCTCTTAATGCTTTGGTCCTATCTTGAATGCAAATACAGGTTGCATATTTATGGATCAACACCGATTCAGAGGATCAGTGTCAATCTTGGGAGAATCATCATCGATTTACACAAAATGGAGCCTTTGTTGTAATGATGGACAAGAATAGGTTGAGAATGGGTGGAATTCATTTGTAAGGATTCCATATGGGATAAATTTGTTACATAGGTAGATTCTAGGTTATTGGTTTTAGGGGATTGGGAATGGTAAAGGGGTAAGAGTAAAAAGATATTTACTAGGTGGGTAAATAGTAAATAATTCAAAATTTAAGATAGGGCTTATTTAGGTATTTAAATATAAGTAGGACCTATGATACCCAAATAATCATCCCTAGGGGTATGAAATTATAGTGTCTATAGTTGAATCCCTTTAATTTTACCCTAGAACACATTGATGTA
Source organism: Torreya grandis (assembly GCA_037957365.1). NCBI lineage: Eukaryota > Viridiplantae > Streptophyta > Pinopsida > Cupressales > Taxaceae > Torreya > Torreya grandis. Next base: position 7,615,337 of record JARHVA010000120.1, on the reverse strand, counting down.
AACTTTGAGATGAATATGTGGCACATGCTATAGTAATCAGTCTTAAAATTTAACTTTTTTGTAGTGAAGAGAAATGTTTTTGTCCTCCAACTAATATTTCCACTTCTAGGAGCTCCACATGGAAATTGATCTCTTTGAACATGTATGAATATAATAATGACACATGATTCCTATACCATGATCTCTAAATCCAATTGGATGCATGTTTTCAAAACTATTCTAAATTTTAGAAACACTGACAACAAATATTGTCAACATTGAAGCAACAGTTGGAGATTCCACCTCTGGTGCTTCATTACTAGAAACTAGCACTACAAACATGTTTGAGGTAGCTAATAATGTATAAGACCAAGTTTTTGGCCTTTGATCATTCATGATCAAGAGATGAAGTACCCATTTCAGCCTCAAGAATGCCATAAATGTAATAATGAAGTAATTTTATCAAGTTTCTCTTAGCTTCTATAATATAAAATTATTTACTACAGTGCCAATCTCATCAAAGTGGAAGCTTATTTGGCACCACTTACCTAATTTTTTTTGTTAGTAAGTAATTAAGAATAAAATATATATGTACTATGTATTACCTAAAAAATCAATAACATTTAGTAAAATTATATACATCTTCATTTGAGAACTCAATATACCTTAGAATTTCTATCCAAAAAACCACTAGGATATGATCTAATCTTGATAGTAACAAGAATAGCTTCATGGTTTGACTCAAAAACTTTACATAGATTCTTGTTTAATGGCCTCCCATGATATTTTATAAATTAAATATTTGCTACAAGAACCAAATTTCAATAGTTCAATATCTTCCTATGTGTTTCATAGTCTTCAAACAACCACACATTTGAATTTTTAATAGGATATCATTGAAGCCAAGTTTTAGTGACTACCAAATACCTAGTGGGATAGTCAATGTTTTCCCCATCTATGACTAGGGAAATCAATTTATTTTTTTCCTCTACACACTGACATAAATAATAATCTATTCCCTCTTCATTCTCCTCATCAACAATAACTACAAAAACATGCCTTGTATAAAAAAAATTCAATGATGATGTCAAAATAGTGTTTAAATCTAAAATATAGATTAGGGAATCTATGGTTAAAAGGGTGATAAACTATCTCTATGGCATACCAATCAATTTTTAAACTCAAATAAAAAATACTATGAGTTTATATAATAAGATATGCTTAAAAGTGTAAGTACAATAAATTATTGATATTGTAATAAATGGAAAATAATGGTACTTATCTGGTTCTAATGCTAATATAGATTTGATAAATAATAGGTTGGAAATAGAATGGATTTATATTCTAGATCAGTTGTCACCTTCTATAACCTTAGACATTTGAATCGACCTTAGATAGTTGTGTCAATGCTTCTATCTAACCCAAACATAGGTGTCCAGTATAGAATACATGTTGGATTTGGATGTGACCACCTAGAATGTTTTGGGTTATGTGTCACCTTCACTCTGGTGTGCTCATATTTGGCTTATAGACTGTTACTCCTTGTTAAATAGTGAAACTTTAGTTCTTAATCATTATAGTGACTAGGAAAAATGGGTTAGTGGGCTCACAGTGTTGAGCTAACCCTAAAGACCCCTCTATCAATGGGTACTACCTAAATATCCAATACTCTAAATAGAGCCTCATACTCATGAATTTCTTCCATAAATATGGGCTTGTTTGTGCATGAGAATGCAATATGTGATAAGCAAGTACCATAGTGACCTAGCTTGTAACTTGGAAAATATGGATCTTGGGTTGCTTCTTCATTAATTCAAACCTATAGATGTGTTATCCCTATGACTGATATGGAAATAGGGGGAAATAAGGTGGCTTTTACTCATTTTAATGTTTGATTGAATGCTTTTGATAAGTTTCCTTGTGATTTTTTTGGTCTCTTCTAGGCTTATGCTAGGTGAGGAATGAATAAGGGTTAATCCTATATGTGTGTGTGTGTGTGTGTGTCCATTTTATAAATATCTTACATTAAATAACTTAGGTTGACCATATGGATACATTTAATTTACAAATTGGATGACTTTTAAGGAATTATAAACTTGCATTGGGATAGGACATTTGTGTTTACGTAGGTATTTGACTGGGACACAAGTGACTTGATAGCTAAAAAATAGGTACATGTCCAAAACTTGTAGAGAGAAAATATAAGTAGGTTTATATCACTCTAATTATGATAAAAGGTTTGAGTCATCAGAATAACATTGGTCAGACTAAGATATAATTAATAGGCATAAAGAGATAATGTATACAAGCCTTTCAGAAGTGAAAGAGGTATTGAATTAATAGGAATAACCAAGGTCTATATTTTACAAGTATACAAGATTGAGGTGTTATGTAATTCATAAATAGTGTCTACATTCCCCTCTTTAATCTAGTAATGAAATTGTTATTTTAAAGGAAAAGAAGTGCATCTTAGGTGTGTATAACACACCTTGCCTTTGTGTGAGTCCAACTCGAATAATTTTTTGGTTACTAACCTGAAACCAAGAGCATGTTAAAATGTATAATCAGTGCATATAATCCAAAATTGAAAAAAAATGAAATTATTGAAATTTAAAGAGTAAGGTTTAAGAGTACACCTATGTATCGATTCAACCACCTTATTTTTTAGAATTTTGATTTGAAAAGATGTATCATTATGAACCATTAAAGATAATATTATATAAATATTAGAGGACACATGCCCCCAATCTTAGATAAAAAGGTGATATATCATCCATAAGTTTAGATTAGCTCAACCGTACAACCCAATCATACTTATAACCTATTGAGCATGAGTGAACCAAGTCAAATCACACTATAAATTTGATGAGGTTAGATGATGTAATCAAGTCCAACCTATAAAATTGGAAAGATTGAGTGATTTAATCACCTCAACCATACCAAAAAGTGAACCAAATACTACAATAAATTGGCTCATATAGTAATGAATAGTCTAAAATGGTGAGCTAAGGTCCATATAAGTGTTCAAATATGAAAGCTAATTTGATTTTATAATTTTAGGTGTTATTTAGCATAGCATATGCACCTTATGTATGTCTCATGGTGAAATTAGGGTATAAAAATGGTACCAATGGATATAATTATACCACAACTCGTATCTAAATCATATAACTATGAATTTTAGCCAATTTGTAAACTTTGCAAGTATGGATAACATGTTTCCATAACATTCCTCCACTATAATTGGTAACTAAAAATTAGAATCCGAAACTAAGAATTAGTATGAGTGTGGAGAATATGTTTCCAAAACATGCCCGCACTACAATATGAATTTATGAAGAATTTGGAAGCCATGCCTCTATGGCATACCCCAACTAATATGCACCCAATTTTGAGGTGAGGGGAATTACAAATTGGTAATCATATTACCTCAAAAGGATAAGAAACTATATAATCTATAAATACATATCATGTATCATATAAGAGTACAATATATAGGTATATATTTTAGACATCTAATTCCTAACACCATTTGTATTTAAATAATCAAGCTTACTCAAATTACACTCAAATGGACAATTTAGGCCAAAATCACTTAAATGCACTAAATGGTTTGATATTTTTGTATAAAAGTGCCAATTTAAGCTAATTTATCCCTCAATGGAGAAATTAATTTTATGTTATTCCTAACTTTGATCAATTCATTTTGAGTCAAAATGATGATTTCACCTTTTTGTGCTCTGAATCATTCTTTTCTACCAATTCTCTAACATGAGACATGTGCATATGTTATTTTGTGTTGATAGCATCCTAAATGGGAGCATGGTTTGTATTCATCTAACATCATCTTCCAATTATTCTCAAGTCAAATTATGACCCAGTAATATGAATTTTTGGCCATTTTAATTAATTGTGCACCAATTTCCAAATAATTGTACTAAAATTGATTAATCTTGTTTAAAGATAATTAATTAAAATAAAGAGCTTAAGTGGATTTTATATAAATGTTATTTATTATTTAATTAATATAAATTGATTCTAAACATCTACATCACCTAATGACATCATTTATGGGGTGGCATTCTTAAGCCATAAATATAACAAATATCAGATTTATGGGTAGCCATGCCTAATTAATGCCTTTCCCTCCCAAATCATTATGAGGATATTTATGGATTTAATTTCAAATATTAGATCAATTCATGGCCATACATATCAATATTGAGATGGATGATCATTTTTGATCCTAACCCAATTAGAAAATCTATAAATAGAAGGGCATAAAACATCAATTTTAAGTGTAAATTATGTAAACTTATAATGTAGGATTATCTCCATAAGTCTTTTGTGATTTGATAAATGATTTATTTTCAATAGGTTAGTTTCAATTTATAGGCAAATTAGTGATTTTGTATCATGATCCTAGGTTATGCATAGTGGTCTTGAGATGATGGAGAATCTTGGCATCCATTGTTGATAAAGATAAGAACACTAGATCAATGGAAAAAACATGCTTGGAGCCACTCTTGGATGGTGGAATCACTTGGGAAGGTAAAGGTTATTTTATTTCTTTCATTTGTTATTCATTATCATTTACAAACCCCTTTGGAATAGGTTAGCTAAGTTAGTTCTCACCCTTCTCACTATCATGTTCACTATGCCAGTTTTGATTGGCTAAGATGAGAGCTCTAATAGGCACACTTATAATTTTTATGAAGCATTAAATGGACATTTTGGTTATATTAAGTCTTTATCTTCCTCCCAAAGTTTATTTCATCTCTTGAAACCTCATACAACCTGAAAAATGCATATAATAGTCAAACTAACCATTTATATACCTTGTATATATAGATTATGTATAACTCATCCTAATTTTAATTTGCTTGGGATGCTCCCTCATCAAATGTGAAGAAAAAAGTTTAAATTAATGTTTTGGGCATTAAAATTATTATTTAGGATTACAAATTAAAGCCCCTTATGTATTTTTCTTGGATTTCTTGACTAATGTTTGACTAACCAACTTTGTAATCCAATCCTACATGTTGGAATGCCCGATGGGATCATAGAGCCCATTAAAGCAATTAAGACATTATATAAATTTTAAATTACCATTTTAGTCATTAAAAAGTCCTTAAACATCATTTTTAACTCACTTTATTAGGTTTCTAATGTTTTTTATATATACATAAGTCACATAATGATCGTCGATGGTTTTTAGAGACTGAAGTTGGTTGGTGCTAACAACGATCAGTTGGGTTCCAAGGGAAAAACTGACTAAAATGTCAATTTTGAGCTTTGTTCAAATTTATTTCTAACAATTTGAGTTTTTTAAATCTCTGGTTTGAACATAGTCTTGATCTAGAAGCTTATCTTTTGGAGATCTTATCCTAACAAGCTTTTTGCCAAAAAAAATTCATGCCTTAGGGTTCATAGGTGACCATCAGTGGTGGTTTTCAATCAGACTTGGTTGGGTTTTGATTTATGATGGTCTTGAAGGAATCAACATTGGTCAACAGTGATTGATGTCTGTAATTGTGTTTTCAAAAAAAATATAGACCCGAGAGCTTGTTTTTCAAGGTTACTTGCCTCAAAGTCTAAAGTACTTCAAAGCTAAACAAATATATCTAATTTTTTATGCAATACCCACATTAAAAGTGATCACTTTGATCTAATTAATTCTTTTTAACCTCTCTTTGGTGTTTAAAAAATAACTAACTTTCCTTTGGTGCTTAAAAGAAAACATTGCATGTTTATATTGAATGTTTTATGATTGTTTTTCAAAAGGTTTTTGTAAAATTAAGTCCAAGGGTCTAAATAACATCACCAAACACTTAAATTTAGTGATTAAAACCAAACTCAATTCAAAGTTTTGTTTTATGTAATTCATCTATCATTTGTTTATTAAAATTACTTGAGCAAGAAGAATTTATGTATGAATGCTCTCCCCCCATCCCCTATAGGGAACTTGGGTAATCAAAAACACCATTTTAATTACAAATTATGCCTTTTTAAAAGGCATAAAAATGAAATTGAATAGGCTCTCCCCAAAACCTGCAAGGTTTGGGTGATCTCAAAACAACCTATGAAGCCTTTTTCCTTAGATTTTATTTTAGGCATTTTGGCTTATGAGGGGGACTTCATTACCTTCCATATGTTCTATAGGGAAGCTTTGACCTAGGGCTTCATCTCCTATAATTTTATTTAACCCCTCTTCATGAGGGGATATATAAATTTGGATCACCCTAATAGGATGGTGGTTTAAGTGGTTAAACCATCTTTGATAGTGGCAAACCAGCCCAAAATGTATGATTATTTAGGATATCGCACTACATTGAGTAATTTATGGATGTATTGGTTGTGAAAAGAACATTAATTTTCATAACAAGCCATTTTACATAGATTTAATTGATATTTTTCTTCTCTTGTGTTCAAACATGAAAGTTTATACATATGGGATCAATCTAGACGATCATAACTTGTAAAGTTTTAGACAAACCCCACTTGCCACAAAAATATTATTGATGTGAGGTATGTGCCAAGGTCTATGTAATAATATTATCACTTGAGATAAGGGGGTTTAAAATACCATACTATATAATGCACTTTTATTTTGGATTAATACTTAATTTCCTCTCAAGTGCATGTATAAAGATGGACTTCAACAATATCATACAACCTTGTAAGTTTAGGACTTAGGATGATTACTTAGTTGTATTTGTCTTAGATTACTTGGTCACTAATTTGAGTCAAAACTTTCTTTTTAACAAAATTCATAACCAAAACACATTATCCACCATTTCTTAACAAGGAGGCATTACGCTATCCAAGTAAAAATCATCTTTTCCTTGTTCAAATTTGTCATCTTAAAAATTGTGTCATATCATCTAGTTGGTGCAATTATCCTACCAATTTGAGTCTAAACCATTTTCTAAATTTTATTAATTCCTTCATTTATAGTTCAAATTCTAAATTTCACTTGTCTAAGTTCATAAGGTTGATGTGTTAAATTGGGTTCGCCATTTATAGTTGACTTGAGGGAACTTGGGTTCATTTTCCAATTTGTATTTAAGGCCATTTATAGACTCATTATCACATTCCAATAATTGGTGGACTTAAGTCATCTTTCATATCACTCATGTTTTGAGTCCTAGAACATATTTTATACTACCATTCCTATTACCATGTGGTGGTGTTGTGCTTCCCATTTGGTTCTAGTTTTATACTTAAGAATTCTTGCATGTTTTCACATCTTGAGTTTCTTGGTTTGCATTTTCTCCTTCCTAATCCAAAGGGATTTAGTATAGTTTTATAGTAATCAACAAGTCAAGTTTGAACTAACTTTTATGGTATTGACGTATCACAAAAGACTAGGCTTTGGTGTATTAGTTTTCACCTTAGATTTTTGAGTTAGCATACCCTTTTCTGATTTATATGATTTCAACCCTACTCAAGGTTGAGTAATTTCATGAAAACATTATTATAATTGTGTGTTTTTCCATGCCACCATCCTTTTATAGTCTCTTTGGTACCTTAGTCATTTTTTTGGAAGAAAGATCGAAATTCATACCTTGTTTATAAGTTTACAAAGCATTGATCCAAATCTAGTCAAACATGTAAAACAACACTTTATTGAAATGAATCAAAGATTCACTCATATTGGGGTCTCTTATAGCCCTAGCTATGAGGATAAGCATTTTTATTATGGTCAATACAATTCCATTGTCTTTGAGTACATTCCTACAACTATGGGATCCAAGGAAGATTACCTTGACTATCAACCCCAAAAGGATAAAGATGAAGCCTAAGGTTGATTGAATCTAGTTCTAGATTACCCTCAGATTTCCCTATGGAGAAATTGCACACTTTAGTTATAGAAGGGGAAAAATAAGGAGATCAATTTTTCACAAACATTGTAAAAAAAACATACCTTCTTCTTCTAACAAGGGTAAAGAAATACTTTTAGAGTCAAAACTAACTGATCAAGATCTTGTAACAAAGATTAAGAAATAAATTGATGGTATGCCAATAAAATTATCATGGACTTAAATAAATCTCTAATGACTAATTCAATTCAAAAAAATGCTTCTAAGAAAAAAGGAAATGTGGTTGAAACTATGTGATAAACATTGGTTAAGAACACAACAACGATTGATTAAGGTGTCTCAAATGAATAGAGTAAGACACAAGAGGTTGTGAAAAAAAAATTGATAGACACAAAACACACATTCTTTAATCATCAAGAACCTATTGTTACTTTGAAAAATTAGAGACCAAAACATTCAGTTTTCATTGAGGAGATCCCTCATGAAAATTTGGCTAGTTCAACTCAACCAAAACATATATTGGTAAACAAACCAATAATTCCCCAAAAATAATAGAGCATATACAATACAAGTAAATAGATTCTAAGGAATAAATGACCTATCTACTCAAATTTAAGATCAAATCATAACCAAGTTACAGACCAAAGGGTAAACATCCCTTATAGATCCATGTAAAAATAGGGGCATATTCCACCCCAACATCACTAACAGGGGCACATACCACCCCAACAACAACAACAGGGGCACATTCCACCACAACAATAGTAAGGTCACATACCGCCCAAACAACATTATGTTTTTTTACCCATGAATGCACCAAACATGAAAGAATGGAACTCCATGAAAGAAATCATGACATGATTGGAGATGAATAATAGAGTTAAGAAGTATAATTTTGATGAGATATGTCCATATCCATTTGATTTATCTATTCTCCAAGTCCATTTTCCATCTCATTTTGAGGCACTAAAATTTGATAAATATAAAGGAAAGGGAGACCCTCATGAACACATTCAGGCATTTTTTGTCTTATGCTAAGAGGTTACTTACAGTAGCATGTACTTACTTTGATTGTTCCCATGGAGTTTAGCGGATTAAGATTTAGATTGGCTACTTAAGTTACCTAAAGGATTGGTGGAAAATTGGAATGACTTATCTAAAAAGTTCATCAACCATTTCTCATACAACATAGAGCATGAATTGACCATCATTAACTTGGCAAAGCCAAAAAATATAATTGATAAATATTCATTATATATCTATAAAGGTGGAAAGCATAATTAGGTCACTTTCAACACAACTTGCTAGAAAAATTGTTGGCAAACATATTTACATAGAACTTACATCCTCAAGTCACACACAATCTATAACTAGCTTATGCTAACTCATTTGAGGAAATTATCAAAAAATGGGTGTAGATTGAGAAGGCACTTATTGCTAAGGGACTTATCAAGATTTACATATAGGGTTAAAATTCAAATCAAACCTAATAATCTACTCAAATAATTACACAATATAAGCCCAAGGGCTTTAACAAGAACAAGAACATGGTTGGAAATAAGGTGACTAAAATAAGACATGTACAAACAATGTAGACCCCTCTAGACCCAAATTTACAACTAGTTCCCCATAATCGATCACCTAATTTGTAGAGACAATCTCCACAGAGGATAAACTATAATAGTTTCAGAGTCTTTAGCAAATTGGGAAAACCAATTGAAATAGTACTTCAAAATCTCATATAAACTAACCTAATTGTATGGCTAGTACCAAGGCCATTTCTTCAATATCAACCAAAACCAGATTGGTACAAAGAGAATGAATGGTGTAAATTTCATCACGTTATTGGTCATGGTGCTTATCATTGTGTCCAATTGTGACATATCATTGAAGATATATTTGAGAGTGGCAAAGTTAAGATCAAGTTGAGCCCTAATTAGGACATAAATCAAGATATGGGAATCCACAAAGACCCCTTTCCTTGACATAATCAATCACCACCAAGGAATAATCTAAACCAAGGATAGAGGTAGAATCAGAACCAGAATCAAGGTCAAAATCATAATCCACACGAGCATAATCATGATCATAATACCCATGCTAACAATTAGGTTGAAATAATATGTCTTACAACTATAACAACACCATGAGATGTATTTTTTTAACCCACATTACCACTATTACTATCAGACCATGTGAACCATCTCATACTACTCATAATATGAGACCCATTATTATAAGGCTAGCACCCTCTCCCTCTAGTAATATCATGTCACGTTCACATAATTTTGTTGTAACTCCATTTATATAGGTTACTATTTATGTACAACACCCTTTCTCTAATTATAATGACTCCTTACTGACTCAAAACTATAGCAATGCATCTAGATGCTTGCAATTTACCCTCTAAGGCCCTTTGCCTTTTGTTATGATTATATTGGCTCATCACCTCTAGGTTGCATAGTCACAACTAGTTGCTCATGAGTTACTCTCCAGGGCCCTTTGCCCACTTCTTCCATGGAACCCAATGTGAAAATTATGCCAATAGACCCAAAGTCAAATATTGTGCCAGCCAAAACCAAATCGACTCATCCTAATGTTGAAAATCCTTATAGTCTATTAGACCAATTGAGCAAAACCACTACACAAATTTCCATTTTAGATCTCTTGTGGACATCTGAAGTCCATAGAAATATATTTAATAATATTTTTCAACAATCCATTATTCTTAATGATATAAATCTTGAATAGTTCTAGAATCTTGTGGGATATTTGTCTTCATTTTGTCAAGTCACATTTGATCAAAAAGACATGTCTACACTTGGACTAAGTCATAAAAACCCACTATACATTGAATTAATCATTATATCAAGTGGGTTATTATAGACAATCATTTGGGCATGAACATCACATCTCTTAAGCTAGTATAAAGATTAGGCTACATTACAAAATACATTCAGCCAAAAATGATCACCCCCAAGGCTTACAATAATGCTGAGAGGGAGTCTACTAGTATTATTTAGTTGCCAATCATTATTGGGTCTATTTTCCACCATATATTGCTTCATATTTTGGACATTGAGCTACCTTATAACACACTTCTTGGTTATCCTTGGATCTATTAAGTACAAGTTGTTCCCTCTACCTTACATTAGTGCCTTAATTTTACCCATAATGGGATCAAAGTTCATATTCCTACCGATTAGTAGCCTTACCAGTATTGCAAACATATTGAGGCTAAGTTTTGAAGTTATAACTATTGTCTAAGTTCTAAATTTGTTTTAAAGAATAACAAGGCTATATTTTCATATCCACCTTCATCTAATTATATCAACCCTAGTGATCTCGCTTCCACTTCAGCTGATCCATTCCCTGCAAATCTTGTTAAGTAGGTTGTTATAGAAGATGTGGGCATTTCCACATATAGTCTTAAGGATGTTTTCCATGTTGTAAAGTTTCCCAAAAATCTAAAAAAAATTGGTAAGCCTAAACATTCAAATAATCCTAATAGACCTAACATGATTTGGTAATAGAAGAAAAAATAACACAAACCACCATTGGTTTTTGTACCTTCTATTGAACCAACGAAAGATCGAGAGGTTTATTTGAGGAAGAGTAGTTATATTATAAAGGCCTTTCTAATTGATTACAAAATCCAAAGTATCCTTTCCCTAATTAGATCATGGATTATCTTGATTATATAGGAAAAGGCCTTAGCCCATGAGCATAAGGAATACTAGAACCCTTATCAACTAGAGAACCAAATTTGAATCATGGTATGAAATTCATACTGCCTAGGGGTGACCTCATGATTTTTGATAGTGATTATTCCAAACTGACTAGTGATAAAAATCCTGGTAGAGACATAACATCCCATTATAACTTTTTCAATGAGCTTGCTAACACAGACCTATTTGATTCTAATGTCATTTTAACCCTAAATATTAGAGCTTCTCCTACTAAAGTAGAACCCCATAAATTTTTGGAACTTCCCATCCTAAAGCAAATCTCATTGATCCCTATGACTTTTCTATCCTTAACTCATTTATTGGTACCATTAAAATTTGATCATATAGCTTGATGAGTTTTAAAATGAGGAATTAATTAAAAAATACCTGGGCCTAAAAGATGGATTGCCCATTGGTGATCACAAACAAGGATTTGATTTTTCATTGGATTCTTCTACCTACTTTGGAGAATAGGCAAAAAAAATTGGTCACAATAAAGATAAAACATCAAGATCTTTATGTGAAAACCTCTTTGAGTCATTCTTCGATCAGGGAAAAAGTAAAGAAAAAGATAAGCCTTTAAGTGAAAACCTATTTTAGGCAATCTTAGGCAAAAAATTTTGTTCATCCCCTCAAGATGCAGAAGGTCCATCAATTCCTATATCTATAGCTAGTATAAATATCTCTTCAAAACAAAAACAATTTTTTTAGCATCTCACTCTTGATTTTTTAGAAGTATTTGATACTTAGCCTTTACCTAAGATGGCAGATTTTGATTCATCACATTATGTAGAGATTTTTGAGGAATATAAATAATTTGTAGAAGAAGAAGATGATCATGATCACACCTTGCCTACAATTCTAGAAGATGGATCCACACTCCTCATAAAAAACATAAAAGAAGTGAACTTGGGAACCTATGAGGATCCTAAGATTATTTATCTTAGGGATTCCCTTATTGAAGTAGAACATGAACATATTATATCCATATTGAAGGATTATATTGGATCTTTTCATGGGCATACTCTAACATTCTAGGCTTGGACCCAGACTTGGTTATGCATTGCCTTATTGTCCACCCTGATGCCAAACCAGTCAAGCAAAAATTGAGGAATATGCATCCATGTATCACCCTATTAGTTAAATAAGAATTGGAAAAATCACTGGGAGTAGGTTTCATTAGACCACTAGATTATTCTAGATGGATTTTAAATATATTCCTGGTGAGTAAAACGTTCCTAGGTATATGTCTTTGTACTAATTCAATAGATTTCAACTAAGTAAGCCCTAAAGATGATTTTCCACTAGGAAACATCAACATGATCATCGACTCAAATTTTGGGTATGAGATGTTTTCCCTCATGGATGGATTTTATAGATACAACCAAATCAAGATAGCCTAAGAAGATCAACACAAGACTGTATTCACAACTCCATGGGGAAAATTATATTACCAAGTCATTCTATTTGGTTTGAAGAATGTTGGAGCCACATATCAGTGTGTCATGACTATTATCTTTCATGACATGATGCATGATATTATTAAGGACTATGTTGATGATATACTAGCAGAATCAAGACTAAGATTTGGATATATTGATGTTCTATGAAGAATCTTTGAGAGACTTCATGAATATAAAGTCTGCATGAATCTTAAGAAGTGTCTCTTTGGAGTCACTTTAGGGAAATTGCTAGGTTTCATTGTATCAAAAAGAGGGATCAAAGTTAACCCTACCAAGGTCAAGGCCATTATGATGATGCCTCCACCAAAAAATCTTAAAAAACTGTGTAGCCTGCAAGGAAAGATACAATCTATACACAAATTTATTTCTCAATTGGCAAATAAGTGCCACCCATTTACGTATCTCTTAAAGAAGGGGTTTACATTTTAGTGGGAAGAATCTTGTTAGATATAATTTATGGAATTCAAGACTTGTTTGGCCAATCCACCAGTCTTGAGACTGCCAACACCTAGATGACCACTACTTCTTTACATATTTATAATTGAGTATGCACTAGGGGCACTTTTGGCCCAACATGATGATCAAGGTAAAGAACATGCAATATATTATTTAAGCCACACTCTAGTGGACTATGAACATAATTATATGCCTATTGATAAGGTGTGTTTAGTTATGGTGTTTGCTACCCAAAAATTGTGACATTATATGCTAAACAATAAAATTATTATCATCACCAAGGTGGATCCTCTCCAATCCTTATTATCTAAAGTAGCTCTTCAAGGATGCATGGCTAACTGGGTCATGATCCTAAGTGAATTTTACATTGAGTATCAGAATTAGAAATCAATTAAGGGGTAGGTTATTATTGATCAACTTGAAAATGCTCCTATTAAAGACACTCAACCACTCATTCAAATTTATAGATGATTCTATTATGGCAATATAAAAAGGACCGAGGTAACCTAAATAATGGAAGCCAAATTTTGATAGTTCCTTTACATCTTGTGGATTTGAAACTAGCATATTATTGATTACACCCTAAGGGGATCTTATTCCCAAAGCATTTCATATACAATTTTATTATATGAACAATATGGTCATGTATGAGGCATTGATTATAGGGCTTCACCTTGAAATATAGTGGGATATTTAGAACTTGAAAGTCTATGGTGAGTCATAATTAATCTTCAATCAACCCACTAATTAGTATCAAACCAGAGATGATAATCATTTTTTTACAAATAAATTATTTATAATCTCAAAGGTCATTTTAAATCTTTGTAGTTTGAATAAGTACTAAGAACCAATAATAGATTAGCCAATACAATTATGACAATTGGTTCCATGATTTAGATTGATGATATGGCTAAAGACTATTAGTTATTAATTGAAAATATTCTTCAACCTACACATATTATACCATATTCAAAGAGGGTATGCACTATTACTGGTCCCAATCCCCCACCTGAACTGCCATAGTTCCAAGACTTTTATAACTACTTTCATGATCATGTTTTCCCAGAAAACCTATCTAATAATAGAGAGAAACTATTCCTTCACCACTTATCATGTTATACCCTCCTTGGAAACATGTTCTATCATAAAGGCTATGATGGAACACTTCTTCTTTTTTTGTCTTTGGGAGAATCTAAACTAACACTGAGGGAAATTCATGAAGGAATGTGTGGGGCCCACACCAATAGTGTATTCTTATCAAATAAGTTACTTTGAATAGGGTATTATTGGCTAAAAATAGATAATAATTCCTACAATTATGTAAGGAAGTGTATTTCTTATCAGCAACATAGAAATTTGATATATTTACCTTTTTTAATGCTACAATCAATCACAACACCATGGTCATTCTCAACATGGGGTCTTGATCTCATCGATAAAATAAACCTAACATATTCAAATGGCCATAAACTTATCCTGACTACTATCGAGTACTTTAATAAATGGATTAAGGCCATTCATCTCACCTACATCACTAAGAATTAGAGAGACAAATTCATCCATTACCATATCATCTATCATTATGGCATTCCATCATGCATTATATGTAATAATGGTATATATTTTATAATTAGAGATATAAGATACCTTTTTTCAAATTTAAGATCAAGCACAAGAAATCAAATCCATATAACTTGAAAGGCAATGGATAAGATGAGGCATCAAATAAAACCATTGTATCCATTTTAAATAATATTTTCAATGATGCTATCCATAATTGGCACTTGTAAATCTTTCATGCCCTATAAGCTTATAGAACCAGTCATCGAACCTTAATAAGAGCCATTCTATAATCCCTTGTTTATGACATATAAGTAATTATCTTGATCAAGATAGAGGTTCCATAACTATGAGAATCTTTAGAACCTATTTAAAATCATGAGAAATACAGAGTCTCAAGGTTGAAATAACTAGAACTTATTAATGGTAAGCATATGGCTGCCCTAGAAAACTTACAGGCTTATTAGAATAGATTATGGATAAGCTATAACAAGTGCATTCTCCCTCAGGAGTTTGAGATTGGTGATTTGGTCTTGAAAGAGAACCAAAAGAACACAAATTTTGAATGCAAAGAAAAAGGTAAGTTTCAACCTAATTGGTTGAGACCATATGTTATCACAGTGAACTATGGATCTAGGGCATATCAACTAGTTACTCTGAATGGTGAAGAACTTCTAAATCCCATGAACATCATACAACTTAAGAGGTTATATGCATGAATAAATTTGAACAATTATCTATAATACATCTTAATTGGTGGCAACTTGTGCTAAATTTATGTTATCCTACCATTTTATACTACCCTGGACTACTCTCACATGAGCCCTATTACTTTCACAACTCTGGACAGTGAAAGCTTTTGGATCATTAGCACTTTGAGCATATTTTATCCCATCTAGACCATTCTCCTTAAGAACTATATTCTTTGGACTGTTCTCCTTGAGAACCACATTTTAATCCTATCTTGGACCATCTTCTTTTAGACCCTATTATTTATATCATTCTCTTTGAGAATCATATTATTTATTATGTCTTGGGCTTGTTGTAACCTAAAAACTTTGATCCCTTGACCAATTATGATCTTGATTATGTCTCATCAGCATTATGAACACCTTCAATTCCATTTCTACAAAGAAATTTAGCCAAAACAATATTTTGTAGGTTCTTCTATAGACAAGTGAACAAGGAAACTTTTTCAGCTCAGGGTCTTTGCATATCGCATGGTTCTTTAGATTTATTTCTCATTACACATTGTTCTATAATTATTTGATACTCTTTGATGAACATTGTTTCTTTATCAGGATCCTCACTCTCATTAATTTACAAGCATGAGCTGTTGAAACTAACTTAGCTATTTATTGGAACTTCTACTCTCGAATGAGCTTCTCCTTGACTAGTCGGTCCCCTTTGTACATATTTTATCCCAAAAACATTATAAAATGATCCAAAAGAACAAAAACATTGACTTACACTTTTTCATATTATGATATTCATGCTCTTACCATTTTGTAAGTAGATACCTCATCCCACCATCTCATGATCTTGCCATTTTGTAAGCATTTTATCCTACTGACTTTATGTTGTGCAAGTCATCTTATCCCACCAGCTCACTATTTACAAGACCATTCTATTTTGTCTCATTAATTTTATTTTCTTCCCTTTTATTTCACAAAATTAATCATATGTACTGGTCATCACTTTTTTCTTCTGTCCCACTTCTCGGGTGAACTACATTGGGCTTGAATTTTAGGTTAAAACATCCATCCATGGAACTATGTAGGCAACATCCACTTGTCTTGTACATCTAGAGTCAGCTTGGTCAACCCATTCCTTTTCTTCTCTTCCCCCATTTCTTCTTCCATTGTTCCTCTTTAATTGTAGAATAACTTTTTTGTCCTTTTTCTATGTTATGTTGTGGTGGAAAGTAACACCTCTACTACAAGTGGATGAACAATTATTTTTAAACCAAACTACTTTGATTTTTGTTTGTGTGTGTTTATTTGAGTTTTATTGGTGTTTTATTGTTATTTTTTGGTGGTTTGTTGTGATTTCTTGCCTCTTCATTAATTTATTATCCTTTTCTCCTATTTATTATTTCTTGTTTGTCCTTGGTCCTATGTTTTCCTATTTGGATTTGCTCTTCTCTTTTGTTTTCAAGAAAATCTTGATAGTCCACATAGATCTTGATTATTTATATCTTGATCTCATGTTATTAAGTTGTTCTTGTTTTATTTTCAAAAAAAATTGTTCCTTCTTAAATCTTGATTGTTCATAGCTCAATTTTAAGTTAGGATCATTTAAGTTTATCTTTTTCTTTGTCTTTGCTTTTCTATTTAAATGTAAATAGTTATAACTCTATTTTTTGTCATTGTTTTACCATTGTTCTTAGTTATAGATATTCACATTTGAACTGGATCCATGTAATTGAAATGTCATGTCATTCTAAGTGCTTCATATTTATAATGCCTAATTTATTTTTCTATAGCAAGCACTTTGTCCTCTAGTTTCAAAGTCTTAATATCAATATAGCTTCGTTGAACAACTCTCAAGATCACTATGCATAAACTAGGACCAATAAGTTTAGCACCCCAACTAAATGCTTAGACATGCATCTCCTAGCATACATCATGAGTTTATCAATCTTTTGTTAGTTTTCTTCATCCTCAATTCCATTCTCTACCACTTATGGGTGAATTACTTTGGTTTGAGGTCTATCTAGACTATTTAGGAAATGCTTGGATACATGATGTATCTTAGGTTAGCTTGGCCACCTTCATTCTTCTTTTCATCTCTTTCATCACTTTGTGCATTCTTGTATGCCTAGTTTTTTGTGGCTTTTTAAGCCTTTCTACCAACACATATATTTTTGTGCCCACTCATTTTAATATATGCATTAGGTTATTTCCTTAAGATTATTTCTTTCTAATTTTCCCATGTTGGGGCACAACATCTGAGCCTACCATAAGAATAAAATTAGCCCTACAGGGGCAACTATTATTTATTATTTATCAATGATCAAAAATTTCCCTACTAGGGCAAATTTTTTTTAATGTAATCAAATTTTCTCTATTGGAGAACTTATTACTTATCTTCTCTTTGGAGACCATATTATCCTATTCTTCTAATTCCAAGCTCTCCATACTTTTGCCCATGATGACAATATTTTGGTGTGAAACTTGACTCAAGATTGATAAATTCCATAAGTACACAGCTTACACTCTCAAATTGGGTGCATTCAAAGTGTGTCATTTATATATATGGATTGTCTCCTTCCCATTCCCCCCATTCTTAAAGCCCATTATATCTCTAATTATATTTTTATCATTGATGGTATTGTTGGGTGAATATTTTGTCACCAGCTAATTAATAGCAAAATGGTTACATCAACCACATCATAAGGAGATTTATGCAGAAAAATGGGTGTGGTGACCATAGTCAGAATGAGATAAATCTCTCCTCTTAGCAAGGGGAGGTTCCCTGTAAAATACTATAACTAATATAAGTTGTCAATACACTCAGGGGTGGGATAACACCATCCATCTCTCTTTTTTTAGAGATGTTGTTCACAAGGACAAGAAGAAATCTTGGGTAATTGCTGAAGGCATTTCTCTTCTTTCAAAAATGATGTTCAGAAAACTAGAGGAAGACTTTATGGGTAGTATCTGTAACCACAAGAAACCCATGAAAGCACAAAGTCTTTTATTGTGTCTCTCACTGATCAGGATGTAGTAACACAGTAGAATGAAGTGTAGCATAAAGTCTCCACCTCAACTACAAAAAAGTGAAAGATTACGAAGGGTAATGGGAGCTCAAAGTCTCACCAATATCCTTTAAACTAAAATAGAAAATAAATAGACTAAAGACAATTGTGGTAGCACAAAGTCTTCCACAGTAAGCTTTAGGACACCTTTCAGATTATTTCCACTAATTCTGCTTATTTGATTAAATGGACAAGACTATATTTAGCAACTAGACATAAGAACAATTTCCTAGATAACACAAGCTATTTCAACACAAAGTCTGAAATGTCACTTGCTTTCTCATTCAAATGACAAAATATGATTAATAGTCTGAGCTCAAATTCTCAGGAATGCCTTTTAATTTGGGTAGAGCTTCTCTTATGATAATCGAGAGATCTCTTTTGCATAAAATGAGAGATTACAATATATAACAGCCAAAGAAAGACTTTGATGCTAGTTTCCAATAAATGGCCCATGTTGCATTCAATGCCTTGAATGCATTTGGAAATTCTATGAAGGGCCCATGCTGGAGTAGGATATCAGCCTAGATCCTGGTGTCTTAATCATCTCAAATGTCTCCTCCAAAGCATGGGCTATCTAGTCCTCTTTATGATGCTTACACGACTGTCCATTCACCTTTACTCAAAGGGGGAAAAATAGGCTGTGCCATTAAATACTCATGTCCTCTAATTTCCACATAGTGGACTATTTCACCTACTAGAAATAACTCTCTTGTAGATATTTCTAGGTTTCCTATAGTTGTTCTCTCTTTCCTTGCTGTATTTTGTCTCTTCCTGGTGATTTGAACTCTCAGGCTATCTTCTCACTTTCTTCTATCTCCTTCAGCTCCTTCTTTGGCTGGTCAATAAATTTGTTCTCAAGGCCCATGCCATATTTGAAAATCAATAGATATTTTATTACCCTAAATTTGATGTCCATGGGGATGTCATTGGTTAGTTGGTCACTTGAACCATTTTGAACCTTGAACCTCAAACCTCTCAGAGTGCACTGGCCCAATGGTTCAATGGTTCAACAGATTGATGGTTCAATACTTGTCAATTCAATCAGCTTGTCAGTTCAATTAGCTTGTCAGTTCAATTAGCTTGTTGGTTCAACATTTCTTTCAAAGAGATGCGTTCACTTAGTCTATTTCTTCTTTGGTTGAACCATTTCTTTGAACCTTTTGGTTGAACTTCTTTTTGAAAACTTCTGCTTCTTTCATTCACTCAAAGCTTTTGTTCAGACTTTAAACTCTTTAAACCCTTTAAACCTTTGAACTTTGAAACATCTCAGTTCAAAGTTTAATATTTCATTCTCTTTCTTTGAATCCTTTGAAGTTTCAAAATTTCTATATCCTTTCCTTTTCTATTAAACTTGTTGAACCTTTGAACTTTGAACCTTTCAAAGTTCAAGGTTTAATGGTTCAATCTTAACTCTTTGAATCCTTTGATTTTTTAAGTCCATCAAACTTATTGAACTCGTTGAACCTTTGAACTTTGAACTCTTTTGGTTTAAGGTTCAATGGTTCAATCTTCACTCTTCAAAGTCTTCTTTTCTTTGAGTCTACTAAAGTCGTTGAACCTTTGATCTCATTGAACTTGACGAAGTTTTCAAACTCATTGAACTTTTTGAATTAATTAACTCTTTTTGAACCTTTGAACCACTTTGAACCTTTCTAAGTTCAAAGGTTCAATGGTTCATTAGTTCAATCCAATTCTTTGAAGCCTACCAATGAGTCTTTGATTGAACCTCAACGTTGAACCATCCTTGAAATGCCTAAGTGTTTAGAACTTGTTTCTTTATGAGAGCCCACCTGTTGAACTTGTTGAACCCGTTGAACCTATGAGTTCCTTGGAAAATGCTTGAATAATTGAAGAACTTGGCTACTTAGAACATTTTTTGAAAAAGGAAGAGATCATTTTGGCCTATAGGACCAAAATAGTTGATATGTTGTCCACAAAAACAAGTGACAAATTTTGGGAATAATAGCTAGCTCCAGTTTGGGAACTTCCATCGATTGTAAAAATAATCGAAGGGAGTATAAACCAAAATATTAGTGCTGTCATTTATGCCATTGGGTTACAGAGTCATGCTACCCAAAAATAAAGGTGCCAAAAACAAATGAACAAAAAAAAACTAAATTAAAGACTATACATATATATAGATGTACAATTGGACTTATCTGATACTTTAAGAATTGAAGTACTTCAGATGCTACCCACTATGAGGCAGAGCAAATGGCATTTTATCTTGATATATTAGCAATAAATCATTTTCTCCCTAGAATCAATGATTGGTGAACGGACCTCTCCACTAGGAATCAATTTTTTTGTGCATTCCTTTTGGTTCTCTCCTCTTGCCCCACAGTAAGACTAGATCTCTAATTTAAAAACCATGAATCCTTACTCTCTTGCTAGAGAGTTTCTTTACCTGACTTTGATGCATAGTAGTATGGTCCACTACCATAGTTCATTGCTCTTCTAGTCTAGTGAAGCACATGATTTGATTGTCACCATTGAACACCTACCAATGGTTAGCATTATCAAGTACACTTGGTTGAAAGACCAACTCGATAGTGTACGTGTCTTCTTTGAAATCTTGGTGAGGGACCAAAAGAGTTGCAGAGATGGCCAATGCATTTGTATGACTGTTAAATTCTCTAGGCATAGCAAAAATACTGAAAGCATCAAAGTTTTCAATGTAGTCCCACACCAAATTGAGATATTGGTGCAATCTTTTATTCTTGCTTTGGTACAGGTTCCTCACCTAACAAACCACTAATTCTATATCTCCTTTGGTGTGAAGAAGCTTAATGCCTTTAGCTTGAGTAGCCTTTAATATAAGTAGTAGTGATTCATATTCAGTAGTGTTTTTAGTGTTGTTGAACTACAACTTATATGCATAGGGGAAAATATCTCCTTGAGGAGATATCAAAACAACTCTAGCTCCAGAACTAGTAGAAGAATTGTTGCCATCAAATTCCAGAATCTAGACACCATCAAAATTTGATCTTCTTTCAAATTTTTCTTCATCAAGAAGGGAAGATCCCTTTTCATGTGTACTATGCCCTACCAATTTTTTTGATTCCTTATCTAAATTTTTTGGATTGTCACTTAGTAATCTTTCATCTACTGAAATAGGAACCTCTTTAGTAGACAAAAAGTAATTACCCATGCCTAAAGACTCAAACAAAATTTGAGCTTTAGGGGCTGATATTTGGGTGACAATATAATTTGCCTCCTTCTTAGGAAGTAGCCTTTGCATGACACCCTTGATAGGGATCCTTGCCTTAGATAGGCCCATGCTCAATTCTCCACCATCCTTGCAAAAAATTTGCCCAAGAAGAATATCATATGAGGCTGGGACATCAGCCACCAGGACTATCATTTTGATTCTCTTATCTGGAAAAGCTACAAATGCAAATTGAGCATCTTTGATTTGTCCTAGCAAAGGCACTTGTTTATTTTCCATGGAGAAACATCTCCCAAAGGTATAGACCAAGAGATTTTGCCACCTTAGCAGGCATGACATTGTCAGATGTGCCAAAGTCTATAATGCAATTTTTTAGCTTGTGTCCATTTATCAACAAGGAAACATAAAATGGTTTTGTCTTCCTAGGGGCAGCTAGAGGAGTAATCACAAGATTATTTTGGGTGGATGTGCTCTTGGGGAGACTAGGATTCACCTTCAAAATTTATTGTCTTGTAGGGATGGTTTTATCCTTGATGCATTGAACTAACCTATCCAACTGCTGAGGGTTGGATTGAAAGAATTCAAACTCAAACATTTGAATTTTTGTCTTCTTAACATGGTAAATTATATCAAATGACTGAAATGAATTAGAAATAGGGGAAGGTAGTCCATCAATTTGGTTTTTATTGGGTGTAGGACTGGTCTGTGAATTTGAAGCAAAAGGTGAAGAAATATTTGAGGTACTTATTTTTTTGTTGATCATTTTGATTGGAAAGGCAGAAAAGTTTCTCATTTAGTGATTAAAATTGCTGGTAAATATTCTTCCCCTATTTTTCCTTTATTTTCTTATTGATCTGACTAGTTTTGGAACCTAGTAAATACTGTGTATGATCCATCAAATGCTTCACTTTATTTTTGGGTTCATCCTAGTATTTTAGGAAACTAATATTGGAGTCACCAAATAATTCTTATCCCCCTTCTATGAAGAGAATAGCATCATCTTCTTGGTTTAACTTGGGTTGGAAAGAGAAATTAGATTCAGTTTCAAGATATCCAACTATTGAGTTAGCTGGAGCTGCTTCAATGACAATCTTCTCCTGTGGGGGAGGAAGATAGTTTGGTTGCCCTTGATTCTTGGTAGCATTGCCTTGGTATGACTGGTTGGGAAACATCCTCCTTGGTATATCTCAGTATGAAGGAGGAGTAGACATCCCTTACACCATTTTTTTCTTGAGAGCTCGCAATTCATTTGCTAGATTTTGTACCATGGGATTAGTGGTGCCTATAGATGAATATGCATAAGATGAAGAATATTTACTCCTATTAGGATCTCTTCTTATCTTTCCTACCAAGATAAGATCATCTTTAACCTTAGTGGCTAAAATCTAAGCTATAGAAAGATCTATGTGGCCAGCCCACCTCAATAAGAAACTCACTTTAGGAAGTTGAGAGTTGATGAAGAAACATTTGAGATTCTCAGGTGTTAGCTGAGCAATCATGGGAATCCTATTCCTCAGCTTGTCAAACTTAGTTATGAAGTCTCTCATAGGTTCATGAGGCTCCTTATTCATTTGTTTGAGCTAAGCCAACAAGGCATGCACATATTTTATAGGCTTGAACCTTGCTTCAAGCTTGGCTTTGAGGGTGTTCCAGTCAATCACAGTCTGAGCTTGTAGATGATAGAACCAATCTACAGTAGCACCTTGTAAAGTTTCAATGAATAGCCTAACTGCTATGTCCTCATACTCCATTCATATCACTCCACAAGCTATGTATAAAGCTACAATATGTTCATCAGGATGAACTCTCTCATCACCATAGAATTTAGGGAAATTCTTCCTTGAATTATGAGGTAGTTCATGTAGAGGTGGAGTTAGATTCAAGGGACCAAAGGTGTTACCCTATGGGCCTTGAGTTGCCATAATATGATGATTGAAGGGAGAGATAACAAATCTTGGTGGGGTATTTGTAGGCAAAGCTCTACTAGCAGAGGAAAAAGAAGCTTTGCCTTATATTGGTGACCTGATGTTGGTAGGAGGAAGACTCCTAGTTTGTTGGAGGAGAGTTTGTGGAGGGGAAAGATCAAAATAATTTTGCTATATAAAATCAAATACAAGGTTAATAATATCTTGAGTTGTACAAACTCAAATACAGGGTCAATAATACCTTGAGCTCTCTAGCTTCATGTATACTGTGGATCTGCTAGAATGTAAAATGGAAATGGAAAAGAACTAGAACTGCTTTAATTTGAAGCTTGAAGTTTCAAACTATGCATTCTTCCCCATTAGAGTCACCAAAAACTATTGGGTGAATATTTTTTCACCATCTGACTGATGGAAAAATGGTTACATCAACCATAGCATAAGGAGATTTATGCGATAAAATGGGTGTGGTGACCATAGCTAGAATGATATAAATATCTCCTCTCAGTAAGGAGAGGTTCCCTGTAAACTAATATAACTTATATAAGCTAAAAATACACTTAGGGGTGGGATAACACCATCCATCTCTCTTTTTTTAGAGATGATGTTCATAAAGACAAGAAGAAATCTTGGGTAATTGCTGAAGGCATTTCTCTTCTTTCAAAAATGATGATCAGAAAACTAGAGGAAGACTTTTTGGGTAGTATCTATAACCATAAGAAACCCATGAAAGCACAAAGTCTTTCATTGCTTCTCTCACTAATCAGGATGTAGTAACATAGTAGAATGAAGTGTAGCACAAAGTCTCCACCTCAACTACAATAAAGTGAAAGATTACGAAGGGTAATGGGAGCTCAAAGTCTCACCAATATCCTTTAAACTAAAACAAAAAACAAACAGACTAAAGACAATTGTGGTAGCACAAAGTCTTCCATAGTTGGCTTCAAGACACCTTTTATATTATCTCCACTAATTTTGCTTATTTTATTAAATGGACAAGATTGTATTTAGGAAACAGACATAAGAACAATTTCCTAGATAACACAAGCTATTTCAACACAAAGTTTGAAAGGTCACTTGCTTTCTCATTCAAATGGCAAAATATGATTAACAGTCTAAGCTCAAAGTCCTTAGGAATGCCTTTCAATTTGGGCAGAGCTTCACTTCTAATAACTGAGAGATATCTTTTGCATAAAATGAGAGATTACAATATATAGTAGCCAAAGAAAGACTTTGGTGCTAGTTTCCAATAAATGGCCCATGTTGCATTCAATGCCTTGAATGCATTTGGAAATTTTGTGAAGGGCCCATGCTAGAGTAGGATATCAACCTGGATCTTAGCATCTTAATCATCTCAAATATCTCCTCCAAAGCATGGGCTACATGGTCCTCTTTATGATGCTTATGTAGCTATCCATTTGCCTTTACTCAAATGGGGAAAAATAGGCCGTGCCATTGAATACTCGCATCCTCTGATGTCCACCTGGTGGACTATTTCACCTACTAAAAATAACTCTCCTATAGATATTTTTGGATTTCTTATAGTTTTTCTCTCTTTCCTTGTTATATTTTGTCTCTTCCTGGTGATCTGAGCTCTTTGGCTATCTTCTCGCTTTCTACTAGCTCCTTCAGCTCCTTCTTTGGCCGATCGCTAAATTTGTTCTCAGGGTCCATGCCATATTTGAAAATCAATAGATATTTTATTACCCTAAATTTGACATCTATGGGGACATCATTGGTCACTTGGTCGCTTGAACCATTTTTAACCTTGAACCTTGAACCTCTTAAAGTGAACTGGTCTAATGGTTCAATGGTTCAATAGTTTGATAGTTTAATACTTGTCAGTTCAACATTTATTTCAAAGAGCCATGTTCACTTAGTCTATTTCTTCTTCAGTTGAACCATTTCTTTGAACCCTTTTGTTGAACTTATTTCTAGAAACTTCCACTTATTTCATTTACTCAAAGCTTTTGTTCAGACTTTGAACTCTTTGAACCTTTTAAACCTTTGAGCTTTGAACCATCTCAGTTCAAAGTTCAACGGTTCATTTTCTTTCTTTGAACCCTTTGAAGTTTCAAACTTTCTAGATCCTTTCCTTTTCTGTTGAACTTGTTGAACCCTTAAACTTTAAACCTTTCAAATTTCAAGTTTTAATGGTTCAACAGTTCAATCTTAACTCTTTGAATCCTTTGATTTTCTAAGTCTATCAAACTTATTGAACTCGTTGAACCTTTAAACTTTGAACTCTTTTGGTTCAAGGTTCAATGGTTCAATATTCAGTATTCGAAGTCTTCTTTTCTTTGAGTCTATTTAAGTCGTTGAACCTTTGAACTCATTAAACTTGATGAAGTCTTTAAACTTGTTGAACTTTTTAAAGCGATTAACTCTTTTTGAACCTTTGAACCACTTTGAACCTTTCTAAGTTCAAAGGTTCAATGGTTCATTGGTTCAATCCAATTCTTTGAAGCCTACTGATGAGTCTTTGATTAAACCTCAGTGTTGGACCATCCTTGAAATGCCTAAGTGTTTGGAACTTATTTCTTTGTGAGAGCCCACTTTTTGAACTTCTTGAACCTACGAGTTCCTTAGTTGAAAATGCTTGAATAATTGAAGAACTTGGCTGCTCAGAACATTTTGGCCCGCAGGACCAAAATAGTTGATATGTTGTCCACAAAAACAAGTGATATATTTTGGGAACAATAGGTATCAACATTTGCAAGCATTATCTCATCTAGATTTAATCTATTCCATAGGTTAATCTCATTTTCCCTCTCTTTTTGAGAGTCAATCCTTAGCTTTCATCCTAGTATGTCATCTTGAGGGGGCATTACAGGTCATTTCCAATTTCTTCTTTAAAACTCTTTTCTTTGAAAATATGTCACTTCACCTAAATGTCTCACTATACCTTTTCAAATAGGGGAAAAATGTATACATCTAATTCCTAACATCATTTATGTTGAAATTGTCAACCTTACTCAAATTTCACTCAAATGTATAATTTAGGCCAAAATCACTTAAACACACTAAATGGTTTGATATTGTCATATAAAAGTGCTAATTTATGATAATTTATCTTTAAATGGGTTAATTTTATGTGATTACTAATTTTGATCAACTCATTTTGAGTCAAAATGATGATTTTGCCTTTTTGTGCTCTGGATCACTCATTTATACCAATTATTTAGTATGAGACATGTGCAAATATTATTTTGTGTCGATGACATCCTAAATGGGATCATAATTTGTATGCATCTAATATCATCTTCCAAATCTTCTTGAGTTAAATTATGACCTAGTAATCTGACTTTTTAGCCATTTTAATTAATTGTGCACCAATTTCCAAAGAATTGCACTAAATTTGATTAATCTTGTTTAAAGCTAATTAATTTAAATCAAGAGATTAAGTGGATTTTCCCTGGAGGTTATTGATTATTTAATTAATGTAAATTGATTCTTAATATTTTCATCAATTAACGACATCATCTATGGGGTGGCATTATAAAGCCATAAATGCAACAAATATTAGATTTATGGGTACCCATGCCTAATTAATGTCTTTCCCTCCCAAATCATTATGAGGATATATATTGATTTAATTGAAAATATTAGATTAATTCATTTCCATACATCTCAATCTTGAGATGAATGGTCATGGTTGATCCCAACCCATTTGGAAAATCTATAAGTAGAAGGGCATAGAACATCATTTTCAAGCTTAAATTGTGTAAAATTATAATGCAAGATTCACTCCAAAAGTCTTTTGTGTTTTTATAAATGCTTTATTTGAAATAGGTTAGCTTCAGTTGATATGAAAATTAGTGATTTTATATCATGATCCTAGGTTATGCATAGTGGTCTTGAGATGATGGAGAAGCTTGGCATGTATTGTTGACAAAGACAATACCACTAGATCAAGGGGAAAAACATGCTTGGAACCACTCTTGGATGGTAGAATAGCTTGGGAAGGTAAAGGTTATTTTCTTTATTTCGTTTATCTTTCATTATCATTTTCAAACCTCATTATAATAGGTTGGCTAAGTTTGTTAAGTTCTTTATGAATTTTTTTTGGATTTCTTGACTAATGTTTAACTAACCAACTTTATAATCCAATACTAAAAATATAATAATAAGGTATATAATATGTGATCACATCAAGTCCTAAGATGCATGATGTGAATCATGTAAATGTCTAGATAGTAATAGTACAAGATCATCAAGCAATCAAGCACAAAGATAAAAGCACTCAAAAGAAAATCAAAAGACAATGGTCTAAGGAGACTATTAGCAACCCAAGTTGCACCATATGAAGGAGAGTGTTCAATTCTGATTCAAACCTAGAATAACATGGGAATGTCCTAAATTTTATGGATGACCTTATCATTAGACCAAACCTCTAAATTATGGGGCTAGCTCCCCCAATGCATCTATTTGGCTCAATTTACTAAGACTTATTATTATTGGGGTGTAAAGGGATAGAAAGTGCATAAAATAGATATATTGTAAGGGGTGGTGATGTACCAATAATATCATTCATCCACTCAATTTGGACTTCAAAAAACACTTATAATTAATACAAGTGACTGAATCTTCTAACTCTAAGGACTTCTATGCAAAATTGTTTCACATAAAGGTTTGAATAAATGGTCAAAACATGAGGGTAATGATGGAAGGCTTGGATCAAAGCACTAACCAATAAAATCTCCACTCTAAGATCATCCACTTAACGTTTAAACACTATATGTGACCTACATAAGATCATATACTAGTAATTAAGTGAGATTAAGACTTGCCAAGGGAGAAAAAATACCAGATGTGTAAATCAAACTAATAAAACACAATAAATCTATATTAAAGAGTCCAAAAATAGTCATTTAAATTATCTTAAGAGGTTACAAAGTGCCAATATAGGTAGAGTCTCCTAATTCCCAGGAGAGGGATTTCAAAAATAGGCCTTCAAAACTCAATTAATAAAAGTACATGGAGATAAAAAGAGGGAGAGTGGTGTAGAAGTCCTTGAAGAAGTCAAAAGGTCATGACTTGTTCCAAATGACACTTACAACCATCTTCCATGCTCTTTCATGCATTGAAGTGTCTTCAATGAGTGTCCTTAAGATGTTCAAAGTCTATTTTTAGTAACATTTGACCCATGAAAGGTCTATGCACACCATATTCAATCAATTCTCTCTCTTTTATATCTTACAAGCATTGAATAGACACAACTAACCAACTTCCATGAAGCATTAACTGGCTACCTCTTCTTATGGGTTGACTATATCCATGAAACTGCCAAAAAACCTTCATAAATTCTTGAGTATAGAACTTGATTTATTCAAGGGGTAATTATGGATGTTTTTATATGTTTCATTAACCACATATAGTCTATCTATGACCAAGAGCTCCTCCATCTACAATTTTACTCCTATTGAACAATTAGGCCATTTTGATTAGGTTCATAGACCGGTTGATTAAATCATAGTTTTAGATGAATTTATAGGCATGGTTTTGGACATATAATGACTTGAGGAGTTAAAACAAGTCCCAAACCTTCATATTTAATGGTTTACAACTTTTTAAATAATTCTACATCTTGTAAATCTCATAAAACCTTGAAAAGGTACCATTTTTTGATAATTTTGTATAGTTTTCATCCAACATAGTGCTATGGTTGGGTTTATTCTAAGTGATTTTGATGTTTTAGGTGTTTATCTAGTCAATCATGAGTGTTTAAGTGATAAAAATCTTCATTGTTCTTAGGTTTGGTTTGTCTTAACATTTAAGCAGGGTTTTGGAGGTCTACCATCTTAACAATGGTTCATAAAGATGAGACCTCCAATCCAAAACTTATGGTCATGGATTTTTATTCCATATAACCCCCTAAAATTCCTAAAAATATTTGGTTCCCATAAATCTTGTGTGTGGAGATACGAGAAGAAAATGGTGGATTATGAGCTATCTATAAGCCTTTTGGACCTATCTACAATCTTAGCAATCATTCATAAAAGTGTTTCCCTAAAACAAAATCTATCCTCCATGGATTTAAAGTACATAGGGTGCCTAAATTCCCCTATGGGAATTTTCCTTGAGTCCTTCTGTGGTGAGAGATCTAAGCATTTCAAATGATGGGTCAAATTGGCTACCTAGACTATGTAATTTGAGTTAGTCTTCAAGATTGAATTGGCCCTCATACTTGTTTTTTTTCTTAAAACATCTCTCCTAGGTATTTTACCAACCTAATTTACCTTTTCTTGGTATTATATTTGCTTAGGAGGTTCTGAGTGTACCTCAAGGTGATGTGTTGTCCCTAGGCCTTATGAACAACCTTTAAGCCTAATAGCATGCAACTAAGTCTCATGGGTATAAATGACCTATAGATTAATATATAGACTAATAACCATGATAAAACCTTTCCAAACTATATTTATCCTTTTGAAATTACCATAGCTTTGACAATTCCACTCTATCTCTATCATCTCATGTAAGTCCACCTATAAGTCATTATTTTACCTGTCAGTCTATGTTTGATAGTGGTATGGGATCTAATTAGTTTCAATCATTATCTAATTTATATTAGATGGAGTTAGAATACCTATAGTGTATTATCAGTTTTGGAAACCCCCTTAGGGCCAAGCCTTCATTCAATTATATTCCTGCACAAGACAACACAATCAGACTTAGGTTTCTAGAAAGTTATGCTCATGTAGCCCTAAGGGCTCAATTAGTGCTCCTTCTATCTTATTTGATGATCTTAAAATTCAAGGACCATGTTTTTGTTTCCATAACTCTCCTCTTATGATGTTTTTATCCTTAACTACCCTTCAAAAAAATGGGAGCTTCTAGTTCAGGCATATTCCTATTTAGGCTTATTTAGGCCTAATAAATCTATCTAGATTGTTAAACTCCTTCCCTTCAGGGAAAAATATATATTAGTTTAGAAACTCTAAAATGGTTTTTATGGGATAATGAGAGAATAATTATCTCACTTTTATAATTGCACTTCACTATCTTGATGATGACTCCGTCAGTGGATAACAATCTTGCATTTTGACTGTGTATAATGACTAGGTTTGCCTGAGCCATCGATGGAGACAACCCATCCTTAGTACCTTAAAGCACTAGTTATATGGAACCATAACTTAAATCAGGTTTCTCCATTGGTATAAACACTTTTAAAACACTTTCTAGGCCACACCTCTCACTGAGTTACCCTATTTTCCTATGACTTCCTGTATAGGCCTTTGTGCATTAGTTTTAAGCCCTTTTAGCCTGGTTAGGCCATTAGGTTTTCTCGCCAACTTAGGATTATACTCACTTGGAAAAAATTTACACCTTATGGCATATCTCTCAAATTTTTTCAACCTCAAATAACCTCCAAGTATGTATACACCCTCAACTAATTTGTATAGGCTTGTTCTAGGCCTACTTAGGCCTAAAAGGTCTGTGTAGCTCCATTAACTCTTCCCCAGTATATTAAATAGATTAAATATTCATTTAAGGTTAAAAACCTAAATAAACCAACAATATCATTCATTTTCACTTCTTACATACTTATCACCATCATACTCTCTTACCAATAACCCTACTTGTAGAAGACAGTCATGTACCAACCTATGTGAGAGAGAGTAGACTCTACCCTAGAAAAATATTTAACCTTTTATCCCCTTGAGATATAAATTTGTATTAACTAAGTTTATCAAACTCAAATTAACCATGCATTTTTTCTTCTTAACTATCCCTTGGAACTCAAAACTTATCTCAAGACTGCCACTAAACTAATGGTTGTAGGTGTTGATTTGCAACATGTAGGTAAGGATTTACTCCTTTAGTAGTGTTTAAGGCTATGGGATTCATCTTCATGACCATGATGATATTTAAAAACCCTGAATAATACTAAAACATTGGATTCATGGTGTGGTTATGGATAGGTATTAGTGATATGATGATAATGGGATATATGGAAACTGAGAATGGAGTGCTAAGATCAAAACAATGTTTAAATGGCAGTGAAAAAGTTATGAAAATGGAATGAATCATGAATCTATACTCAAGATAGTATAAAAATATCCTTAACATCTTATGTATATGCCTAATAAAATATAGTAGTTTGGAGATCTTTAATGAAGCATCTACAATGAAAAGAGAAACCTAGGATTATACCAACCTTAATATTTGCTAACTGACCTTAACATCTACTAAGTGAGACTATGAGAGTGTTTTAAGATAGATTAGTGGTTTCTAGGTTGTGAGGGTTGATGAATATTTGAGAAACATAAAGGAATAATATATGATCATGAATGAAACATCTCATACAATATCTTACTATGTCTTGACATCTTTGAATCCATCATTGAATCGTACACTATTCAACCCTACCTACAAAATATACATTTGGTAGTTTAGATGTTATTCATCCCTATAGACTTACATATGTGGAAAAAAATACTGAGGAAGTTACGAAATGTCTCTTCGAGACCTAAATAACTAGGAACAATCATTAGTTTAACTAAAATAGTCATAAACTCAACAAAACCATTTTGCTTCTTTTGCCTTATACAGATGTGAATGGTGACCAAAACCATTAAATTATTATAATTTGTTCATAAAGTTGGGAAGAATAAACTAGAAACAAATTCCCATGATTTTAAGGTCATAATGTCTACTTCATATGGCCAAGAGCTTGAATCTTCTTTCTCTCTCCCCTATACAGATTGAGCACAAACTTGAAGTGTTCTTAATATCTACCAATGAACTCAGTAGGGAAAGTACATTGGTTTTTGTCCTCTCAAGACCTAAAACACTATAATATCTTTACCATGTGATTATATCAAAACCTCCTTGCATATCCATGACTTCTCCTGAGCAAATCCTTACTATACAAATCCATACCACTTGAAGAGAATGTTGAATCCTACAAATTCTCCTCTATTTACTCATGTTTTAGTTTTAAACCACCATTTTAGGGAAATATGAGGGAAAATGCAAGTCAAAATGCATCCCAAAATAATTAAAATATTTTATAGAGAAAAAAAAGGGCAGGTTTTCACATGTGTGAGCTCTCTTAATGAAAAAACAATGTTCTAGGCTAATGGAGGGGGCAACTTTAAAACATAAAACCATTTGAATAAAGCAATATCATGACCATGAGGGTGATTATGATAGGTTTTATCAAGGAATAATTAAATAAAAAATATATATTTATGAAAGTGAAATGTAAAATCTCATATGTTTTATTTTTTTACAATGTAAGCCATTAAAAGGCTTACGTGAGAAAAGTTGGTTATACAAAACCATCTCATGGTCAACCAACCCGTAAACCAAAAAAACCAAATTAAAACTAAAATAAAGACTATTTAATCTATGTTTGGATCATAAACCCAATAAACTCCCCCTTGATCCAAAGGGGTATAGAAAGATTAAATCAATAAACTATGAATTATGCTAGTAAACTCTGTTGTAACTGCAACTGGTACACTATGCATCCTGTACTGATCAACACCCTGGTCATCCCCACATTGAAGTATAATAAGATCATGTTCTATCCAAATACATTCATCCTCATATATAATCCATCTAATAAGTGATTTACATAGTATTATGTATGACACATCTCAAATTGATGCCCAATAATCACCAACATCTCCCATAGGCCTTTGTTCAACATGTTAGCAACTCAATGCTGACTCAGACCACAACCACCAATGATTGATTAAAAAAACCAATATGTAATATATTCTCCCCCTATCAGGTGAGAGGTGATAATTTTTGTAGTAAATAAACCAAGGACAAACCATTGAAATTCTCCACATCAAAGATCATATCAACACTAGATTTATGAAAGTAAAGTACACAAGCCAAAAAATCCTACTGCATCAAATCTCAATCTTAAGCCTAGTAACTTGAACAAGATGGGTGTGTTACCATCTCAAAATATATAGTCATCAACTACAAAGAAGGCAACTTCATAGTCATCCCATCCATTAGAAGAATATGCAGAATAATAGCCAGAAGAAGAACTAGAAGAGTGACCAGCAATGTTTTCTTATACCTTCTGTTGATGTCAAGAGGACCTATTTTTAGAGGGTCACTCTATAGAGAGATGTCCTATGCCACCACATTTTTAGCATATTCTCTCATGTCCACTAGAACTAGAGGAAGAATAGCCACATGAAGAAAAATGCCTATGCTTTTGCTTGTGTCCATGTGAATGTTTGTGGTGATGCTTATGATTTTGAGAATCAGAGTGATGTTTATGCTTTGAAGAACTAGAATGATGTCTATTCTTCTAAGAACCAAAATGATCCCTATGTCTATAATGATACTTATGTCTAGAAGTGTGTTGTAGAGAGTGCTTCTATATCTAAAAGTACTTTGAAGAATACTTTATGTTATGCTCATATAATAGATTACTTGCTTTGGTATAGTGGGCCTCCTCAGTAGGTTTTTATTTCTTTTTTGCAAATTTTCACTCATGTTGAGTGAGAAACTTACAAATAGAATCAAAAGTAGATTTTCTAAGCTTATCACTAAGTTGTAACATTTCTATAAAGTTCCTGTAGGTAGGTCTAAGGCCATACAAAATAATAAAAATGAGCATTTCATCATCAATTTTTCTACTAGTAGTGCCATATTCTTATTTCAAAATTTTAATTTGTGACACATACTATAAAATATCTTCATCATCTATTAGTGTTGAGCAACTACATAAGAAGGTCAATTTTATTATAGGTAGGTTGTTTATCATATAAGTCTTTTAGAGCTTTTTCCAAGCTTTAGACTTGATGGCCTCTATGTGAATTATAACTTGTGCACTTTAATTTTATTTCAATAAAGCAAGGGCAAGTTTTTCACGTTTTTGAAATTGTGCAAGCTTTGTGGGATTAATGGGCAATGTTTTTTGCTTTTCAACTACTTCCCATAAGTCATTGAATATTAATGTATTTTCCATGTTCATTGACCATTCCTTATAACTTTTAGGAATTAAGCATCCATTTTTATAAATCAATCTCATAATTTTAGTCATGGTACAAAATCAAAAAATAAGGAATGCTATGGAGGTTTTGCCTTTACCTTTGAAAAATCTTCCAATTACAAGAGTTTCTTGGGACTTGAAAAATATTATTCCTTATAACTCTTGTTACACCCTTATTTCTCCAATATTTGAATTTTTAATTCAAAATAAGATCAAAAATTAAATTTTATCAAAAAATATTTGAATGGGTTTTGAACCCTTGACCTTGTCTATTGAAGTGACTTACAAAACTTTGTATATCCACTTCCCATCAACCAATTCAAAATTATAAATATAAAAATTTCTATATATCCTTTGTTTTCAAGAAATAAAAAAGGAAAATTACATTTTTACTTTGTATACCAAAATTCAAGTGTGGCTTTTTACTGGCAAGGTAAATCAAATGTGTTGCCTTGTTGGTGGAACCCACAAGTAAATCAAAATACCAATCTCTTAAAATCTTCGGTTGTATAACTTAAACCATGTTGTGTTATCTTCAATCTCTATATAGATTTATTTTCCTTTTATTCTCAACACAAATTTACTATATAAAAATCAAATAATTTAATCTTTTGAAATAACTACATTATTTCTTTGAGAAACTAATTATTTAGATTTAATATCTTGAAAAAATATTTTCAAACCTTGTTTTAAATTCCATAGTTTTCAGCCTCCATTCTACTTTGTAGAGGCACTTACAATCATGAAAATTCAATGTAAGAATAGCATGAATGATAATTTCTATCCACATAGGTGTCATGTGAATGATGATTTCATACTTTTGTAGCTACCAGGTAAGAAGGCAATTGAGAAGCTTTTAGGCTTCTATTCAAAAACTAAACTAGCAGTATTTAAGGCACAAAACATGACAAAAAATATATGTATATTTCTAGTCACTCGTCATACAATTGTAGGTATAGAATGAGAATAAATCAAAATAATACCTCAGCCACCAATTCTTCTTTAGGCTTCCAACATTCTCCTCCTTACTTCGCTACTTAGTCAATAGACTATTACATCCTTCTTAGGCACTAACTAAACTCTTATTAGGCATCTAGGCTCTATTTTTTTGCATGATTCACTCTGATTTCATTGTTGTCTCTCTAAGCCATTTAGATGGAAGGGACAAAAAAATGGTAAGATGAAGCTTAGGACTAGGCAAGTGCCATACAATTTCAACACTCTCTCTCCTCCTTTAAAATGTGGCTCTCATACCACTGATAGGTATGATCAAGGAGTAATTAAAGAAAAAAATCTATTCATGAAAGTGCAATGTAAAATCTCATATATTTTATTTTTTTACAATGTAAGCCATTAAAAGGCTTATGGGAGAGAAGTTGGTTATACAAAACCAACTCATGGGTAACTAACCCATCAACCAACCAAAACAAAAACAAATTAAAAGACTAATTAATGTACATTTGGATCATAAACCCAACATATTAATCATATGGTTGATGCTTTAGTGGCCTTTTGAGGTCAAAATTTATCATTTTAAGACCAAAACCTTTATTTTAGATAACATAAATATAGCTTCAAAAGGAGATTTGCCAATGAATATCATAAAGGATACCTTATATCTTTCTAAAAGGTTTCAATGAGGCTTTTATGTATCTTGATCACACTTTCAAAGCTTATATTCAACCATACCTTGCATATACTGAATACACAAGAAAATCTCAAGGTGAGTCATCAGTTTCCATCTTTAACCATCTTCATTAAGGCACTGTATATTATAATATCACTTTAATCCTTTTTCCAATACATTCAAACATACTCAAACATCATGATAATACTTAACACAAGTTGAAACAAAGACATGACAATGACAAGACATTGAGACCTACTCCCTTCATATGGCAGTCAATGACATCATGATGATCCATCATATCACCTAAGGATTAAATACATTTAGGACATATTATGATCACAAGTAGGTTCTATAACACACAATGACATTTCTAAAGTGTTAAATTAATTCAAGAAGTAATTAGGAGACATCATCACTCAGAAGATCACCATGTGCAGGCTTGGCTGGGTTCCATGAAAAGTTTTTGGTTATAGGGGTTGGCATTTGGCCTTGGGAGGCCAAATTACCAATATATAACTCATACAATGGGCATGTTTAAATTCCACATAATCAAAGAGACATTATCTAGTCAAATGTCCATATTGCAAGAAATGACATATTTAAATGTCTATATACAATAAACTATGAAATATGAAAATGTCACAATAGTAAAACATAGGAATGATGGCTAGAATAAATGGAGCATATTCAAATGATATAAAAAGTAATAAAACTCATGATAATGTCAAGCAAGGAACACACTGAAGGAAGTGCAAAAATGAAAGCATGGACAATAACCAACCAACATAAACATAGCATATTATCCCATGGTTCATATGTGTTTAGCAAAAAATGTTAAGTACATAGAATATCAAGTACACTAAGAAAGATATAATCATGGATAAAGTTATGTGTATGTACATAATCTCAAACATGATAATGGAAAATAATCATAGAATAATATAACCTGGATATATCATGATAAAAAAGTAGATGCCCCCAATGTCCTCATGACATGAGTAGAGGGAAGACCCAACATCTTAAAGTGAAGAGATCATGCATTTATGTATGTCTATATCACACTAAAAGGATGCAAAAAACATGTGTATATAAAAATAAATTATAGGTTATCCACTACCATAGAACTAAAAACATAGATGCCAAAAAGCTAATATAACCTGTGAATTCTGTATTTTTTTTAAAGTTTTGATTTTTCTTTTTCTTTTTTTTGATTTTTTTGGAACATACTTGAGGTGTGGAACCACTTAGTCTAACAAGTCCTCAAATGTAGGATCTAAGCTACTAAATGGTGTCCTTGGTTACCAAAATTAATTATATTATCTTATTTCCAATTCTTTTGTATTTGATGGTAACCCTCTACCAATAATTATTGGTATCTAGCCACTATCATATCCATCATGTGTGATACAAATTTATTTTTTGTCATGCTAGAAAGTAACGTATGGATTTGTATTACTAAAATGTGTTTTCACATCATTCAATAGTTTTTTTCAAAGATGTAAAGTGAAATTTGGTTGTTGACCTATTACCCATATATCAAGGTCTAGTACATTTGTTCCACACACAATTGGTAGTATAATGTACCCAAGAGATCTTGGAAAAGCTATAAAATATTGTAACTCATA
The DNA here is from genome assembly GCA_037957365.1 of Torreya grandis. NCBI lineage: Eukaryota > Viridiplantae > Streptophyta > Pinopsida > Cupressales > Taxaceae > Torreya > Torreya grandis. Next base: position 7,577,253 of record JARHVA010000120.1, on the reverse strand, counting down.
TATTAATATTTCCCATATATTGTAGTGTGGTAATACTACAAGTTATGTTCCAAGTATTTTTATTCACCCTAAGATGTTAGTAATAAATGTCATATATTTTCAATAATAGTTAAGGCTTCGTGCTTGGGTCATTTTGAATGATGGTTCTCTTCTGAAACATCATAAGTATTAGGTCATTTGCATGTTTTAGATATAATTTATACGTGTCCTTCATTATTTTATTTGTAAACATGGTTTCTCAATACCTCACATAGATTTGTATGATTACCAATGAATTTGTGATAGTTATAGTATGATAATCCTTCTTTAGGAAGGAGTTTTCTACCTAATATGTTCCTATTAGGAGGTAAATTTATCATGTGATGCTCAAGTAATATGAAAACTATTGTATCTTGGTTTTTTGTGATCTTTAAATTTTATTGTTGAGTATTATGAAAGACCTCCACATTATCTATGTGATGTATCTACATTTCACCCTATAAGGTTGACTTAATGTGTGAATCCAAGAGTGATGTATGGAATAACAAGCATTTATGTGTTCATCAGATATTTTTTATTTTCCCTTATTTTTATTTTTTTGTATCCTCTATAGGTGAGTTTAGATTATATGTAACATTACCTGTAGGTGTGAATAGGTTGTGTGAAAGATGCTCAAGTGGATCAAAATTAAGTTTTTACAATGTTTTATCTATCATATCATGGGTAGATCATCATGACTATCATAATAATTTAAAATGTGTCCATCTTGTTGCTCAATATTTACCAATAAAAGAAGTTCAACTATTTTATTTTATTTTGGTTTGGGTATCATTAGTTCCTTTGGAAATGGTTCTTTATTTTGATGTTTATCTATGTCCATATAGATGTGTGGTGTTTTATTTACATTTAGAGATAAAGGAGCCATTGTACTTGAATATCCTATTTTAAAATTATGTATATTATCAAGTGGGATACATTGTGTAGGTGGTACCACTATAGGAATGCCCTTTGTATCAAAATGTATCATTATAAAAACTTTGAAGGGCTCATTATTGGTAGGCATTGTTAATAAGGTCCCATCATGTATGAATTTTACACATTGATGCAAAGTAGATGGGATAACCTCCATTATATGTATATAAGGTCTATCCAAAAATATATTATAATGTAATTATTGAGACATTACCTGAAATATGGTTGGGACCATTTTTGGTCCCAATGTTACATACAATGTAATTTGTCCAACCAGAGGGTTATGTGAATTATCAAACCCATTGATATGCATAACCAATATTTGAATAACATTGGTGCTAATACCCATGGTGGTTAGTAAATTTGTGCTAAAAATATTTAGCCTTGATCCATTATCAACAATCACCCTTTTTATTCATTTTTTATGTATAGTCACTTATATGAACAAAGACAAATATTGGTCAATGATATCCTTGGATGGTAAATTTGTTAGATCAAAGGTAATGAGTTTTGCATTTTTTCAAGGTCTTGCATAATATCTATAAAGTAAGTTGGTTCAATATCATTTGGAACTTGGGTATCACTTAATGCTTCATATAGGATGTCCTTATAGATCATGGATTGATGCAGTTCAAGGATTAAGATATTAATATGTGTTTTACTTAGTTGGTCAATAAGGTCATATCCCTTAGATTTGATCACAAGTTTTGGCTTAAGAGGCACCTATTATTTATTAACAGTTGGTAGTTAGGTTGGACACCTTTACCTTTTTAAGTAGTGACAACATGGATTGTAGAATCTAATATAGTTTATGGATGATTAACGGGTGTAGGATGGTATATGTCACTTGAATAAGATCTAGGTGGAACAAATGGCTGGGAGCATGCATGTTGGTGTATAGAAACTAGCTATATAGTATTGTGAAAGGAGTTATGAAGAGAGAGTAAGTGTTGTTTTTGATGTAAAACCCTCTCATTATATTAACAAATTTGCCTATTTTGTTTAATGATAGGTCTGATTAATAAATTATAGTAATAAAACATAGTTATAATTAAAAACTAGTTCCTAAAATGGGTTATAGATGTATCCATATTGCACATGTTTGTAATAAAATTAAATTTGACTTTTAACTTGTGAAATTTGGTTAAATTAGAAAGAAGAAACAAAGAATTAGGAAAGCCTAGATAAATTTCTAGGGTTTTGGGAACAAAAAGTAGGGTTCACCAAATGTTTAACCCTAAAATATAGAATAGGTAATATAGGGTTAAAGGGAATAGAGATAGCCTAGGGCATAAGGGTGAT